>JAQQSZ010019807.1:0-10285 GCA_028646595.1 Phalanger gymnotis
ATAGTTTTTTTTAATTAATTGAACTGGTAATCAAATAAGTTATGTTTATAGCAATCATATGACATAGTTGTTTAATCTCATCACTATAATTAAGTTCGCATCATTTCTTCCATTCAAATATGCTGTTCCATCTGCCCTGATGGCCTTCTATTTCAGAACGAATATTTCTTCTTAATTAGTTTCTGGGAGAAACAATAATCTTATTCTCAATATTAGGTTTGGAGGGGATTTCAAGTTTGTGGTTTGTCTCAAAGTTTCAGATAGGTCAAAAATAATTTCAATACTCAGGCAAATCTGCAATAGATTTCTTCAGATTGGACATTCCCTTCACAATGTAGATGGCAAGACATTCTTGGCTCCCCATACTGTACTTGTCTACCCACTTGGCTGCTCACACTTCTTCATGATCTCCTGAAAATTCTCTATGGATTACTTCCAACATAGTGAGAGCCTCACTCACTTTTATCATTGCATATATGCCAATTGTGGCTTGAATGCTTTCAAATCCTATGTAGGAAGCAATGACACCAAAAATATCATGTAGATAATCAAAAGGAAAAAAATAATTTCCCAGAGGTATTAAATAAATGCTTAGGAGTGAAGGTAAAAAAGAAATGAGAAGAGAGGAAAAAAGAGGCAAGGGAAGGGAAGGGAAGGAACGGGAAGGGAAAGGAAGGGAAGGGAAGGGAAGGGAAGGGAAGGGAAGGGAAGGGAAGGGAAGGGAAGGGAAGGGAAGGGAAGGGAAAGGAAGTAGAGAAAGAAAGAAAAGAAGGGAAGAAGAAAGAAGAAAAAATGATTGAATTATGGATAAATAAATGAAAGGAAGATTAATACCTTTAAATGGAAAGTGCCCTGTGTAATCAGCATCATGAAAACTAGAATAGCCCAACCAGATGTCAATGACTTCATTAGACAGCAAGTGATATTAGCATGAACCCAAAGATTGAAAGCATAGAAGCAAATTTAAATTAGCTGATATCTAAACTACTGACATGTATAAAAAAGAAAAGATAATGAGAAAGAATTCAAGAATCAATGGACTTCTTGAAAACCATGATATCATTTTTTAAAAGGAGCATAAACACTATATTTGAAGAGGTAATATATGGAAACTTCTCAGATTTAGTAGAACTAGTGAGTAAAGTGAAGACATGAAGAATCTAAAAGGCTAATGAAAGGTCACAACCAAAATCCAGAGCTCCCAATTCAATTAAAACAATAACTTGCTTATTTAATAAACAAATACAATTTAACAAATAAAATCAATTTAATAAACAAATGAAATTCATTCAATAAATAATTCTTTCAAATACTAAAAGAACACAGTATCCCAGATGCCCTGGTGTTTCTCCAAAAAAAATAAGTAAGAAGAGATCTTAGAATATTGTCTTCCAAAAAGCATGAGTTTTTATTCAGGAATATCATCTGGCAAAGATAATAACCTCTATCTCTCAAAAGAGAGAAAATGATGCTTATTAGAAAAGAGCATTTTCAAATATTTCTGATGAAATGACAAGAGCAAACTGGAAACCTTGAAATATGAATATGTGTTAATAATATTGTTGTCTTTGACTTTTCTCTTAATTATTATTTCTTGGGATTCAGGGCCATTTCTACTGCAACTTTTAGTTAATTAAAAGCCTGTCTTCTGTTAATATTAATCTCAGTTAAGTAAAATGTGATTCTTAGAATAATAATGTTAAAGGCTTTTAACATTCCTGAGATGAATCAAATGAGGGGAAGAAGGGAATATATCTTTAAAACCTCTCCAAAATATTTATTTTTGGAGAATTTCCTAAACACAGAATATATGGAATCTGTAAATCTCTTCCGCTCAATTAGTCAATGCTGACTTCTTTAAAATATAGACTTTTAATTTTATAAACGACATCTTTTTCAAGGTCATTTTTTAATCTTTAACTTAGTTTACATATAGAGATAAGTGTGGTTAGGTTTGCTTTGTTATGGAATGTGTGAGGTTATTATTCTATTTAACTAAATTAAACTAAGTCAAATTTTATAACAAAGAAGGTAGGATGTGAAGACTAATCTTTCCATTTTAACTTTTAGTGCCTAAAAGAGTGTACAAGATGGCAATATGTGAAAACAAACAAAAAAAACCCATTTATTTCTCTATTTTTAATAAAGAAGAAAAGATTTTGTAAAAGTATAATTTTCTTCAAACTTTTGAAAAGTGGTCACATACAAGTAGTATTAAAATTAATTAATTAATTAAGCAATATAATCAATTAATTGATTCATTACTTAATTAAACCCAGAAGACATAATAAGATTCAAGTGGATGACAATTTTCAAAGGTAGATTTTAGGAGTATAGAAAGAAAACTTTGCTGTAATCAGATAAAAATGAAATGAAATTCCTTGACAGAGTTTTTTTAACCCCCCTTATTCTCCATAAAGTTATTATATCATGATTTTTGAAGGATATTACAGCAGGGCTTTCTGTTCAGGGATATTTTGGACTAAATGCACTTTCTTCTGTTTTTCAACTCAGATTATAAGAGTTGGTGAGTTTATTGATTTACTTTGTTCTTTGAATTGATGTGATTTAAGCATGGTGAGAATGTTGCCAATGATAAATATGGAGTTCTAGATCCCATATTCAGTTTCTTTGGCATACATTAATTAAACATTAATTAAATGCTACCAGTATACTCTGCTAAGCACTGGGAAGCTGAAATGAAAATCATTGTCCTCAGGGAGATAAATTCCTATAGAATATGCAATGAAGGTAGCTTTGGAGTCTGGAAAACAAATTAACATGTTGCTTCAAATTTGTACTAGCAGTGTGACCCTGAGAAATTCTCTTAACTCTCCAGTTCCTAAGTTTCCTAACCTGTGAGACAGGGATAATAATAGCACCTGATTTATAGTGTTATGAGCATCAGTTGAAATAATATATGTGATTTGAAATCATAGAAGTGGAAAAGAAGATGTTTTTCCAGAAACCTCTTGGCTACTGAGGTTGTGAAGTGAGGAAATAAGGGTTAGTTTGTTGTTGTCCTTCATTTTTGAAGAGGACCAAAATAATGTCACTATATTGAGGTCAAGTATGGTTCGTTTATCTATGGCTAATCAGACAAATACAAGCTCATAAGGCTCTATTAAAGATTGAGCATAAATACTCCATGTGAACATTTGGAGTGGAGAATTCTCTACATTTGCTCATCTCGTGTTTCTTTTGAATTCTTGCAATTCTGTTTTGCTTATAAAATATAGTGTGTTCTTTGAGGCAGGCATTCCATGCTGGGTAGTGCTATGATAAAGCCTCTCATGATCCCAAAGTTATTCAGAAAGACCATGAGAGTGTCCTTTTGTTCTTTCTTCTGACCTCCACGTGAGCACTTGCCTTGCGTGAGTTCTCCACAAAATAGTCTTTTAGGCAATCATTTCTTTGACATTTAGACAATGTGGTCAGCCCAACAATGTTGTGCTCTATGCAGCAGAGTTTGAATTCTTGGTAATTCAGCTTGAGAATAGACTTCAGTCTCGGGGACCTTATCTTACTAGGTTATCTTCAGAACCTTGTTAAGACAATTCTAAAGGAAGCGATTCAGTTTCCTGGCATGGTGCTAGTATATTTTCCAGGTTTCATAGGCATACAACAATAAAGTAATCACAACATTTCTATAGACCCTCAGTTTGGTAGTCAGTCTAATATCTCTTCTTTTCTACACTTGCCATCATTCTGTCCCAAATACTGAGTTAGCTCTAGGAATGTGTACTTCAGCTTCATTATCTATGTGTAAATGTGTACATCCCTGGAAAGTATACTGCCAGGGTAAGCAAACATCTACAGCTTTCAATATTCTCCATTTGCTGTAACTGATGGTTCCACATATGGATGGTGTGCTGGTTGGTGAAGCACCTGTGTTTTCTTGGTGTTGTTAGGCCAAAATTAGCACAAGCAGCAGAGAATCAATACATGCTTAGTTGCATCTCAGCCTCAGAGGCTGCATTGCAATAGGAGTAGGAGAGAGTAAATGTGCTGTTTCTCAAATAATTAATCATAGAAAGGAAAAAGCCCCAAAACCAAGGGCAAAATGTCAAATTGCTTTCACGATGAGGCATTCAGGTTCTGTCCCAGGGTTGCTACTAACAACCTGTGTGACCTTGGGTCAATCATGTAAACTCAGTCAGATTAAATTTCTTCATCTGTAAAATCATGTAACTAGACTAGAGAACTTTGAAGGTCCCTTTCATCATAGATTGCTGATGCCAAATTTCAACTATCTATATGTAAGGTGAGAGAGAGCACTAGACAATGGGGGGATCAGAAGAGTTCTGATATTGGAGGTACCCTGGAATTTCACCTTCCTGGAAGGAATCTAACAAAACCAAGAGGTGGATGGATGTGAGGAGGTATGGCATAGAAGGCATGAGGAATAGATTGTCATCTCCTAAATCTTAAGAAACTATAAATTTCCAAGAATTTGGGTCAGTAATTTACTAACAATGATCCTGGCACTAATTAAAATAGAAAAGAAAAGAAATCATTTGGTTGAGATACAAAGAAATCAATTTAAATCTGGCCAACTGATTGTACCTAAGTCTTTACTGAAGGAAGGCTGCACTAGCTACCCTTCTCTATCAGGCAGTCTCCCACCACCTCTTTTTGTATATGAAGGCCATAAATATCCTCTATTCTAATTTCTTAAAAACAATATTAACGAGGAGGCTTATGTTTGACGTATAATCTTAGTAAAGCTTCCCCCTGAAACAACTAAATTTTTATGGTCAAGGAAGGAAAGCTGCCTCTCTTTCCACAATAAGGTACCAAATTACAGCTGAGAAATACGCATTTGCAGAGAAAAGAGACAATTAGGATGAAAGAAAAAGATAGAGTAATTACCTTGCATTGTTCTTTCAGCAGTGTAAAAAATGAGAATTCAGAAACAAGAGCCCCATATGCTTGCTACCACACCTGGTATATTGTTGGGGAACAGAGACAAGATCTTGCAGGACAACTTTGCAAATATTTTCAAGGAAGTAATAGGACCCTGGAGGCAGTGTATTGCTGCAGTTTTATTTTTTTGAAAGAATTGCTTATTCTGTAATTGCTCTAGAACTATAAGGAATGATAAAGAATTGTCCTTTTCAAAGGTTATTCCAAAGAGGGAGCCTAGCATAATGGAGAGAACATAGAACCTAGAATCAGAAAGACCTTAGTTAGAGGTCAGTCCCTAACATTTGCTAGTTGTGTCACCTGTGAAATGCAACTAAATATTTCTAAGTCTGATTTTCCACATCTGTAAAGTGGAGCATCTGTAAAGATGTCCATGTGTGAAGAGTACAGATCCTACTTCCCTGGGCTATTTTGAAATTTACATTAGATAGTGTATGGAAAGCCCAATACAAATATTACAGGTTGTTTGAATGTGAGCTCTTATTACTTTAATCTGCCACTGACCAGTTAGACAGATGGAAAGCTTGTTATGTCAATGTGTATATTGTGGGAGAGGGAGAGTTGAATCTAAACCAGTTCATAGGGTCTAGACCTAGACAGGAACTTAGAGGTCACCAAGTTCACTGAACGCCAAACATAGTAGTGAGATAACTATGCTCTGGAGGCAATGAATTAGATTGCCCAAACCTGTGCAAATAATAGATAACAGAACTGAAATTCAAACATGGGAACTCTGCCTTAGAAAAACCCAGTATTCTTTGTGTGATGCATATGCCATCTCTATTTAAAGTCTGTCCCTCTTGGTACAGAGCCATTAGGACCATTAATCACAATTTGAAAGGGAACCAAGAGGCCATTAGGTCCACCTGCATATTCTTCTACATGAGAAAAGTTTTACCTAGGTAAGTGAAAAGACTTTTCCAAGATCACATGGGTAGTGATCATCAGAGATAGAATTTTAACCCAGGTTTTCTGACTGACTGCAGAGCCAGATTTTTTTTGCCCCACACAGTGCTGCATTGTGGGATTGTTTAACTTTAATAAAATTCAACTCAACAATCAATGTTGAAGGATCAACTATGTGACAGCCTCATGTTACTAGAGACTTGGCTATGGAATCAGAAAAACAAACAAATAAAAACTAGGTTCAAGCCCCAAGTCTGGGAAAAAAAAATGTCTCAACTCTCCGTCAAACTCTCAGTATTTTAGGTAGCTCTCTAATCCTGTAAATTACCAATCTAGTGCAGATTTGGATTAGTAGAAGAAAGTTGTCTCTATTCTTTTCTACTTCTTGTCTTCCCTAGCTTCCTTCAGATCTGAAATAAAATCCCACTTTCTAGGAAGCCTTAACCAAACCTTCAATTCTCGTATCATGACTCTGTCAATTACCTCCAATTTATGTTAGATAAATGATGATGATTTTCCTACCTTCCTCCCTCTACATCCCCTCCCTTCATTTATCTCTCTCTCTCTCTCTCTCTCTCTCTCTCTCTCTCTCTCTCTATCTATCTATCTCTCTCTTGCTGTAACCTCCATTATACTGGGAGTTCTATAAGGACAAGCAAAGTGGGACTTTTTACTGTTTTTAAGGCAATCAAGTGCCTTTGATTGATTCTTGCCTTTGTTTGTCTTTTCCTAAATAGGTCAAAGGAGATGTGAAGCCCTGGAGAGGTGTGAAGACCTTGGGCCCTGTAAAAAGGAATATATACTCTGAAGATAGCTGTCAAGCTAGAATTCTTAGAACTACATGAGGAGAGCTTTTGCTTTGGGGACTCACTCATCAGAAGTGTTGGTGTGGAGACTCTGGGAGCCATTAAGGACCCCTCTCTGGCTTTGAAAATCCAGATGTTGGTACTTCTCTCTCTCTGGTATGTATTGCTACGGTCAGACAGAAGTCTGTCTCTTGATTTGTGTTATTTTCTCTGTTTGTAATTTCTGTTTGTGTTTTCTCTGAAGTTCAGGATGCTGACTTTCCCCCCTGAATGATATATGTATGTTGAATGTGAATGATATATGTATGATATGTGTGCATATGAAATGGTATATGTATGATATATGTGAATGTGAAAGTGAATGATATATGTATGTTTAATTAAAGTGAGATTGTAAACCCCTTAAAGTTGCTTTCCTTAGAAAAACAGATCAAAGAACCTCTGCTAGTAGCCCTCTTGTGTACTGGTGTTATTGGCCTTACACCTCCACAGCAGCTGCAAGTAACATTGTTGTTATAAGGTCCTTGAGAGCAAGGATCATCTTTTCTCTTCTTTTTAACTCTAGTTCTCAGCATAATGTCTTCCTGGAACATAGTAGATGTTTAAACATGTTGTTTTTACTAAACAGAATAATAAATCTTACCAAGTTAACACTTCTCCCCTTCCCTCACTTTATAGACGAAACCCAGAAATACAAGGTCATATAGGCCAATAGTCATAAAACCAGGATGTGGATTGAGATGCCATTTTCTATCTCTTTTGCCAACTCCATTCTTCCTGAAGAAGGTGCTAGTTTACAAATAATGAAAGTGGTCATTCTTAGCCTCTTTACTCCAGGAATTTCTTGTTCTCCATCAGGAAAGAAAAATGAAGGAAAAAAGAACTTTTAATATTTCAGTTGCTCAAAAATGCCAAATTACAATTAGGCAATGTTTTGAACTCATTGCTTGCCAGAATTAATATTTTAAATTGGCAGTGTCTTAGGAGAGATTTAACCCAATCCAGTAAATATTAGCTTTCACATTTATGAAAACTGTTCTGTCCAAAATAATCATTTTAAACTTCAAAATAATTTCCCAATCTGAATTAAACTTTACCCCCTCCAAAGCCTGGCTCAGCACGAAGGTTATTCAATGCAAATGTCAGGAAATACCAACTGTGGAAAATGAAATTGCTGAAGAATGCTGGCAAGCTTATTTATTTATTTCTCTATTTATTTATTTATTGCTTTATTGAGGGCAATCGGAAAACTATGGTAGGGATAGGAGTGTCACACATGGTGGATGGGACAATGCAAAAGATTAAAGAATAGCAATGAGATGGCCAAATAGTTCAGGTTATAATTTTTATGCTATTTTCTTTTTAAGGAGACTGATTTTGGGGGTAATGGAAATTCCTGGATGCCAGAGTGGAAGGCTATCATCATCTCTTCCTTAAAAACCTTAAGGAATGTGCCAAAAGAAGTAAAAGAACTGCAAGTAAAAAGTAGAAATGCTATTTTAAAAATCTGGCAAGGTTTTGGCCATTGAAAATTAAAAAAGTATATATCAGTGCCTACACAGCTATCTTACCTAGTTACCTTGTACCCTCTTAGGCTCCTCATTTGGAGCTTCAGAGCATAAGATAATTGATTAAACACAACTTTCTATATGGTGATCAATTCAGCAAAGAACTTCCCCATTCACTGCTAGAAGTGTGTCTTTTCAGTGCTTCCACTGTTATTGGTGGAATTCCTGGAATTAAGTTCAAGGGAAAGGACAGACAGAAAAGAGACTGAATGAGTGCCCAAATAAAGAAAAAAAAACATTAATAATAGGTTTATGCTTTATTTGGAAGGAACCATTATGCTCATCTAGTCTAAATATCATTTCTCAGAAGTAATTGAGCAAATTGTCTATGTTCACCCAACTCAGAAGAATCTGATTCAGAATTTAAATACAGGTCTTATTATTAAGCCCATGATTGCTCTGCCTGCTCTGATTACACAGAAAGCATTTATACTGTTCTATAAGGTTTCTAAAGAGCTTTATATACATTTCATTAGATCCTCACAATAAAAGAGAGTTTAAATTACTTTCCTTTTTACACACACCTAGTTAGAGTTGAGTGTGGGTTGCATTAAATAAAAGCATTTTATTTACTCAGCCCTTACTTTGAGAGGTCATGCTTTTAATGAGGTCCTGGGGATATAAAGAAAAGTTCAATCTGGTCATGACATCAAAGGGCTCACCTTCTAACAGGGAAGACCACATGTGACTATATGGGTATGTTCAGGCTACATACAAAGATAAAAGAACAAGTCAAGAGCAGCCAGGAGCATGGAGGTATCTTTATTTTTTACAGAAGAGAAAAAAACTGAAGTAGAGAGAGATTAAATGACTTTCCAGGATTAAATAGCGAGTAAGTGTCTGAGGCTATATTTGAACTCAGATCTTTCTGATTCTGAGTCCATTACTGTATCTACTATGCCACTAAGCTAGGAGTATCCTTGTAGAAATTTGGAAGAAAATTACTCTGCAAGCCATTTTCATTGTGCTATGTTATGAAAATAAAACATAAAAAGAAATCTGTTACTATAAGTAAAGAATTATGCAGAATGTATAATGCTATAAAGGGTAATTAGCATTATTATCATCGTCACTAATCTTATTAGCATCAGAATGGGATGCAGAAAGTCCAATAAAATTAATTGGCATTTGTACAGTATTTATAGATAGATTTAAGATACAGATATAGATACTGATATATATGTCATATATGAATAGCATTAGTCAGTAATAGTAGAAATAGTTTTATAAAATTAAACGTTTAACATTTAAACTCTTTTCAGTTTAGCCTCATTGCTACCATTCCAAACATATTACACTTAATTTTCCTCTATACTCTTATGGAATAACCATGATAATTATGATGTAGTAGTACTGGTGATGGTGAAGAAGAAGAAGAAGAAGAAGAAGAAGAAGAAGAAGAAGAAGAAGAAGAAGAAGAAGAAGAAGAAGAAGAAGAAGAAGAAAGAAGAAGAAGGAAGAAGAAAGAAGAAGAAGAAGAAGAAGGAAGAAGAAGAAGAAAAAAAAGAAGAAGAAGAAAGAAGAAGAAGAAGAAAGAAGAAGAAGAAAAAAAGAAGAAAGATGAAGAAAGATGAAGAAGAAAGAAGAAGAAGAAAGACGAAGAAGAAAGACGAAAAAGAAAGACGAAGAAGAAGAAGAAGGAAGAAGAAAGACGAAGAAGAAGAAGAAGAAGAAGAAGAAGAAGGAAGAAGAAAGACGAAGAAGAAGAAGAAGAAGAAAGAAGAAGAAGAAGAAAGAAGGAAGAAGGAAGAAGAAGAAAGACGAAGAAGAAAGAAGAAGAAAGATGAAGAAGAAGAAGAAGAAAAAAGAAGAAGAAGAAAGAAGAAGAAGAAAGAAGAAGAAGAAAGACGAAGAAGAAGAAAGAAGAAGAAGAAGAAAGATGAAGAAGAAGAAAGAAGAAGAAAGATGAAGAAGAAGAAGAAGAAGAAAGAAGAAGAAAGAAGAAGAAAGACGAAGAAGAAAGAAGAAGAAGAAGAAGAAAGAAGAAAGACGAAGAAGAAAGAAGAAGAAGAAGAAAGAAGAAGAAGAAGAAAGAAGAAGAAGAACAAAGAAGAAGAAGAACAAAGAAGAAGAAGAACA
>JAQQSZ010019808.1:0-10284 GCA_028646595.1 Phalanger gymnotis
CAGTTAAATTTGGAAAATCCTCAGTTCATATCATTCCTCCGAATTTGCAGCAAATAACCCATCAGCACCTTCTTGGAGAGAGATGAGAGGAGGAGAGAAGAGATAATTATATAGACAAAAAATGAACCCTATGAGTAAAGCCTAAACAAATTGGAATAATTTTGGTGAAAGATGAGAAGTTCTAAAGGAAACTAAATAAGGCTTTGAGCTCATTTGAAGTTTGATAGATAACTGTTCAACTGAATAAGAGGAAAAGTGTCAAAACTGTAACAAAAACAACAAAATGCTGCAGTTATTTATAATTGAACTGAATTTAACAAATTCAGTTCAAACACTGAATACCTATAATGTAGGAGGTAATCTGCTAAAGAAACCATTGAAGATACAAAGCTTAGTGAGATAAGGAATGTTTTAAATGTAACAAAAACTGGTTTTCCTGAGGGGGAAAGTGCTGAATTTTCCCTTAAACTAGAGGCTTTTAAAAATAGAATAGATTTCTATTGCCTGAGGTAGTAACAAGTGTATTCTTGCCTAAAAACAGGGGAATTGACTAAGTGATCTTTAATGGGACTCAGACACATCTAACCGTTGACTTAAAACCACTAGCTAAAAAGTAGGTAGTACAAAATTCAATGGCTTTTTCTCCATCTTCATTCTCCTTAACCTCTTCCTAGTATTTAGCAGAGCCAATTACTCCTTGAAACTCTTTCCTCCTTTGATTTCTGGGATACAGCACATTCCTGTTTCTTGTAGCTCTCTGAAAAAAAAATTTCTGTCTTCTTTATGGACTACTTTTTTCTGTCTGCTAACTATGAATTTACCTCATGAGTCTCTTATGAGCTCATAAGACATTCTACATTCTTACAGAGCATGTAGTTTGGTTTGGTGATATGGTATAAATGCATCAAATATTAAATAAGTGCATTAGAGAGTAAAAAATCAAAATATAACAATAAAAATTGTTGTGAGTCCAAGGAGGGTGAGATGCTCGTCTAGTCTCTATAAAAGGACTCTTAACTCTCAACCCACTCATGAATTCTGGCCTCTGTCTTGGGGGATCCTGGTCTCAAAACACACTTAAATTCTCTGACTATTTATACCAGTTTTGTCAAACTCAAAGAGAAATGGAACTAATCCATATATAAGGATCCTTACGGACCACACGTTGACTTAATTTTAAAATGTAATGTTATCAGATTACAAATACTGCAAGGGATGTAAGAGAAATAGGTATATTAATGAACTACTGGTGGAATAGAGGTCCTACCATTCTGGAGAACAACTTGGCACTATGTCCAAAGGGTTATAAAACCATGCATAACCTTTGACCCAGCAATATCACTACTAGGTCTGTATTGCAAAGAGATCAAGCAAAAAAGAAAAGAATCTATTTGTGTAAAAATAAAATTACAGTTGCTCTTTTTTTGGTGGCAAAGACATGGAAATTAATATGATGCTCTTCAGTTGGAGAATGGCTGAACAAGTTGTGGCATATGATTATGAAGGAGTACTATTGTGCTATAAGAAATGATGAGGCATTGCTTTTTGGAAAAAAATGGCAAACCCATACTAACTAATGCAAATTGAAGTAAGAAGAACTGGGAGACCATTGTGCATATTAACAGTAGTGCAATGATCAAACCGAAGGATTTGTCTACTCTGATCAATACAGTAATCCAAGACAATTCCAAAGGACTCATGATGAAAAAAAAATGTTATTCACCTCCAGAGAGGGAACTGATGAACTCTGAATGCAAATGGAAATACAATCTTCTTTATTTTTTGAAACATGGCTAATATGGAAATATGTTAAAATGTTGAAAATAAATAATAAATTAAGATGTCAAAATATAATGCTATCTATGTTTTGTTCTATTTTTATTTTGTAAGTATTTCCCAATTAAATTTTAATCAGCTCCATGCCATTGGCTGTGTCTTTGAATCTTCTACTTTATACTTTAACCCTTTATACTTTATACTTTAACCCTGGACCTCTGAGAGAATAAACTTTAGTCCAGGTACCCTCAAAAAGAGAGAGAAACTTCCTCTGTGTACAGAGCAGATCAAATACAGGACAGCTATTTATTTTTTTTCCACAGAAAAGAAATGCTCAACACTAAAGAGTCACAAATATGCATTGACGATGAGCTACACAAGAAGTAAACAATAAAACTCTCATTGAGAAATGAAACTTAAAATATCAAATCTTTATTTTTCAGGATTTTAAAATTATGCTTTCACATTCACTTTAGTTCTCTAATTACAATTCAAACAATTTCCTTCCAGGCCCTGTCTTCTGAGAAGTCAGGCTAGGCCTTGGGCTCACCCCCTGGTCTATGATCTTTTTCTCCAAAAAAAGTGGCATGGTAGATGCAGAGGAAGATGCATTCTTTCTCCACTACTTAAAGGAAATCCTAGGGAAGGAGTCTTATATACCATATATTCTGAAGAGGAGAAAGAGAGACTAGAACTTGTCTCTCTTTGTAAAGTGGAACTGTAACCCTCCCTTGGCTGCCTTGTGGTCAATGAGGTTTTGTTACATCAATCCAAGATGCCCAGTCCTGCAGAGCTGAACACAGAATACTTTAATCCTGGATCTCTGAGAGAAATATCTAGGGTCCCCTGAAAAACAGAGAGAAAGTTTCTCTGTGTACAGAGCAGATCAGGTATAGGACAGCTATTTTTTTTCCTCAGAAAAGAAATGCTCAACACTAAAGAGTCACAAATATGCGTAGACAAAGAGATAAACAAGAATTGGCTGTATTTCAAGCTCAGCATTACATAGTCTGTGTTGTAGCTGGAAACTTCAATTAAAAAAGTACTCCACAAAGTTTGAGAGGGAAGATTATTATCACCTTGGTGTATGAGGATTAACTTCATGAATGTTGTGACATTTGGGTTTATTTTTTTTGGAGGCAGGTAGGGAAGGCAGGGCAATTGTGGTTAAGTGACTTGCCTAAGGTCACACAGCTAGAAGGGTGTCAAGTGTCTGAGATTGGATTTGAACTCAGGTCCTCCTTAGTCCTCCTGACTCCAGGGCTAGGGCTCTGCTCACTGCACCACCTAGCTGCCCCCATTTGGGTTTATTTTTAGAGAATGAGTAGAAATTCAACAGATAAATATGTCCATTCTAATTAGCCCATATGTCATCGTTCAATCTTCCACCAATTGTAACTTTATTATTTTTAACTCTATCATTCCTTATAGTCATTTATTTATCATATCCTGCCTTTTTTTCTTTGAAATGTCTCAAATTTTCCAGTTCCTCTTCATTCTGACACATGCTTTTGTTGTTCAGTCTTTTTAGTTATGTCCAACTCTTTGTGACCCCATTTAGGGTTTTCTTGGCAAACATACTGGAGTAGTTTGTCATTTCTTTCTCCAGCTCATTTGGCAAATGAAGAAACTGAGGCAAACAGGATTAAGTGACTTGCTCAAGTTCACACAGCTAATAAGTGTCTGAGGCCATATTTGAACTCAGGAGGGTGAGTCTTCCTGGCTTCAGACCTGGGACTCTATCCACTGTACCAACTAGCTGCTCCCTTACATCTTCCAGTCTAATTCCTAGAATCTGCAAAGATCTTCCTCTTCAGGCCTCTTTTGCCTGTCATAAACCTTGGATAGTCAGATAAGTGGAAGAATAGCCCACTCATCTGCTGTAGAGAGACTATCAAAGCTAGATCATAGCTCAGATCCTTCATTGAACCTTCTCTTCTCTGAAATCTAATTTTATTTTCAAATGTAAATGTAAGTGGTACCTTAATTGGTCATTCACTCTCCCACTATCTTCTAGTGTCATTCTATCTATATTAGGGCATTACTATATGCAGAAAAAAAGTCAAGCTGCTGATAGATAGAAAACTTAGATAAATTAGTGCCTGCTTGCATGGAACTTAGAGTCTAGTAAATATTTATAATAGCTTCGTATGTGCTTATTTTGTCTCCTTAAGAGAGAGAGAGAGACAATATGGTGTAGTGAAAAGAACAGAGGAGTTGAATTTGCCACAGGAGTTGCTAATAGAAATATAGATCCTATCTACTATTTGCTGTTATTTTGATGATCAAGTAAGATGATGCACATGGATACTTTAATATATTAAAGCTTTAAGGATCCACAGATTCTATGTTGTGGCTCCTTTCTCCACTTATGTACATCACAGCTCCTATGGATCTTAATAGTCTTCATAAGTTACTGTGGCTAAAAAAATAAAGATTAATCATTACCTAGTAACCAAGCTTTTGGTATTCATCCTTTCCAGACTTTGACAGGCTGGTCTTCAAATGACAAGAGGCCATGATCTCATTGCTGGGGTCATACTTGGAACTCTTCCATATCAATAGAATATATCAGAACTTATAATCCCCTCTCAAAGCTTTTGAGGATCACAGAAGTGCAATAATGAGTCTGGAGGAAGATTTCAGTGGATTAATATACTTAAAACACGTTTTAAGTTGCACAACATTATACTATAAGTAACACTGTATGATACATTACAGCATGCTGATGGAGATAGGTGGCAAAGATAGAGCACTGGACCTGGAGTCAGGAGTTCAAATCCAACTTCAAGTGCTTACTAGCTGTGTATATGTGACCAAATCACATAACCTCTGTCTCAGTTTTTTCAGCTGTGAAAATGAGGATGACAATAGCAACCGCTTTTCAAGGTTGTTGTGAGGATTAAATGAGGCAATATTTGTAAAGTACTTAGCACAATGCTTGGAACACAGTAGGAGCTTAATAAATGTTTATTTCTTTCTCTTCGTTATTATCTCCTTATATACAGAGATCAGATCTTATATTTCTTTTGTATTCTTTACATTGAGCATAATGATAGACAAATAGTATGTGTTTAATATATCAGGAATAATATATTAGGAATAACAATAACCATTCGTAAGAAGGAAGAGGACTTCCTTCCCCTTAACTACAGGTATCCTTAAAAACTTAACTGCAGGTATCTCTAAATCACTCCACTCTTCTTCCTATATATTACCTTCTTTGATGAAATTAACTGCTCTGATGGTGCTATATATAACCTCTATGCAAATGACTCCCAAATTGACATCTTTAGCCTTGACCTCTGATCTAAACTGCAATTCAAAATAGATATTTCATCTTAGATGTCTCCCATTACCTCATATAGCAAGTCCAAAACTGCATTCATCAACTTCGTACCTGAGCAGCCTTCTCAACTACACTATTTTGGTCCACAGCACCACCATTCTTCCCATTATCATAAATTATTTCACAATTTTCTGTAACAGTTGACATCTTCATGGTCTCACAATTGACTGAGAAGTGAAAAAATAAATAAAATCCCTCTGTGGTTATTGTTTATTGCTTTTGAAAAAAAATGACTCAAAAATGAATGAAGCATTTATTGAGCACTTACTATGTACAAAGCAGTAGCAATACAAATGGGAAAGCAAGATATTCTCTGCTCTCAAGGAGCTTACATCCCTTTTGGAGGAGGAGGTGACACATAGAGCATGTTTCAGCTGCCAGTCAGTTGGAAAGATCCCATGCTACTCAGAGGGCAGTGGTAGAGCAGATGATGATGCCTCTTCTTTTAATGTTATTTCTACTGGTAAAGTCACATCAATTTTTGATGTTGAAAAATTTGACAGTGCCAAGGACTTTGTTGGCAAGAACTTTCTTTTCTGGTCTTCAGTAGCTGTGGTGGTAGCAGCTGCAGGAGCAGTTGCCAGGCTACATCTTTTCAGAGTTTGCTTCCCAGGATGAAGACTGAGGGCACTGGACCGGAAGCATTGTTATTCCCAAAGGCTCAGGGACTATCTGGGCTGTCTCCCTTAGCGTCTGTGGTGAGATGGTGGTCGAGGTAGTGGTGGTTTGATTTTCCTGGCACTGCCTCTTGTCTCTCCCTCAGGGTGCCTCACTGCTTTATTTAAGCTGGTTTGCCTGCCCTGTGAGTGGCAGTTATTTGGCAATGGGTGGGGATGACTGGACCTTTTGCCATAGGAGTTGTTTTCATGGATGATGGCTGTGAAGACTAGGCTAGAAACAGGAAGGCTGGTGTGAGGGGTACTCATACTCCAGCAGTCTTGTACTTATTTGCTAGTTGGCGGTAGTTGGTCAGTAGCTGTTTCTGTTTGTGATGAGGAAGTTGGGCCCCTTCTCCACAATGATTTCTGCCCTCAATGATGACTATGGAGGATAGGTTGGAAACAGGTCTGGTGACTTGGAGGAAACCTGCTATTGCTAACCTGGAAGTGCAGGGGCTCCTCACAGAAACCCCCCCCCATACTGATGGAAATGGTAGGATTGCTCTACTTTGTTTCTGACCTGAGATGATTTACGTCTCCTCAGGCAACTTGATAGCCTACCTATTCCTGGGGGCCTATCATTCTGATGAGGAACTTTGTACAGACACTCAAGTGGCATAGCCCATTATAACCCAGAACTCCTGAATTTAAGAGACCCACTGGTCTCAGCTTCCCCAGTATTTGGAATTACAGACCTCCTTGTCATGCTTGGAGGTTATGTCAATTCTAAATGACACTTATAAATGATACTATATAAAACACTTCAGTTGAGCCCTCCATAATATCTAACACAGTGTGGGGTATATAGTAGGTATTCAGCAAAAACTCAATCATTATTATCTCTTCAATGTTCAAATTGATATTTCAAATCTTAGTTTGACCTTAGCAGGCATAACGATGATATAAACTAAGGACCTGACCCTCATTTAGGTAGAGAAAAAGGAACTTATTTCTTTAGCAGAATTACATAGAAACAGTATTTTTTCCCTTTTTGGAAAAGCTCAACTCTTCTAAATATATATATATTTTATTATTCTTTCTACTCTCTAAATGATTTTCCCCCTTCTGCAAAAAGGTTCTTTGACTTTTCCATTTTATTCTCTAATATGACATCCTTTTAGTTATCAGGGCTCACTTTTTAGGAGCAGAGGAACAAAGAGATTGACATTTCAGTTTAAAATGCGACCATGATCACAAAGGCCTGCTGTCCTGAAAGAAAGATTGTATTTATTTTTGTCTTGGATCCCACAAATAAATATGTGTTGACATGGCTAATTATTGAAGCATGATGAACACATTTTTGAAAAGACATGGGAAAAGGGTGTTTTTTGGTCTGCCTTCTGTTTCCACTAGATTACACTTCCAAAAGATTGTCAGAGCACCTGGGAAGCTAGCCAGTGAGATAACGGGATGAACCCTGAAGCTAGCACTGACAATGGTCATGTCAGGGTGGTACAGGTAGCATCTGAAAATGGTATGAAAAAAGAAGTGACAGGTAAAACTTATTTTGTTGTTCAGAGTAAAACGTGAAACAGCAGTTTCTGTGGGGTGGATAAATCTGAGAAGGATGGTGGGTTTCCTTGTATCTTGTGAATGCTTTGTATTTCAAAGAACTAGCTGTTTTTCAGAGGGAATTAATTTATTTTGTCAAATTTCAAAAGCAGTCTCTTTAGCTTAAAGGTCCACAGCCAGTAATAATTAAGCATGTCATTCCCTGCTGGCAACTACTTGGTCTAATATTTATACTGCACGTGCTCCTTGAGGTTTCCATTGAGCTCTTTTCTGAAGTAAAATGTGGCACATGCCCCCAACAGGAACATGTATGTGATGGAATAAATATCGACAACCTAGAGTTAGTATCTCATAAAACCAGGAATTCAGCTTTAGTGAGCCTGGTGAATTTATTTGTGAATAGAAGAATTCTGTAAGGATATGTGGGTAAATACTGCCAAGTGGCATCAAGACACTGAATAACTTCACAATTCACATGACATTTCTGGAGGTCTGCATGTGTATAGCCTAATGAAGGCATTTTAACACCATGAAATGAGATGGAAACAGGACAAGTAGGAAAAATAATTTTTCCTTTTTTGCTATATTTTACTTTTTTAAGCAATGGAAGAGATCAGAATTACAAACAATACAACCACAATCATTTGCTTTTTAAACACCCTTGTTAAGGATGACTCATTACACAATGACAGATACTAGGGGGAAATGAGAGTAAACTAGTTGAAAAGAAGGTCTTCATTTTGATTTAGGTTACCTTTACTGGGAGATCAATTGGTTTAGAAGTGTTCTCAGGGGACGGATGGGTTGGCATTCTGGAGACCTAAGGAACTTCTGCCAATTTGATGACATTTCTTTACTCCATAGTTAGAGAAGTTGTGGGGAAAAAGAACAAAAGATGCTATCCTACTACATGAAGGAGATAGGATCACTTTAAGGCTCAGGTAGGTAGCTAGGTGGTGCAGTGGAGAGAGCACTTTGTGAGAGTCACAAAGATCTGAGTTTGAACCCAACCTCAGGCACCTACTAGCTTAGGGACTCTGGGCAAGTCGCTTAACCCTGTTGACTTCAGTTTCCTCATTTGTAAAATAAACTAGAGAAGGAAATGACAAACCAGTATCTTTGCTAAGAAAACTCCAAATGGGGTCACAAAGAGCTGAATACATCCAAACAGTTACAGTTCATGATTGCCCATTCTATTGGCTGGCCATCCAGGTAGAAAGTAGCCAGCTTCCCTACTAAATAACCATACTTTATAAAGATCTTTTTTTACAACATAATTTAACATTGCTCGAGGAGCTTCCTGTTCTATTTGAGCAGAGCCAAACATTACTTCCTAATCATATCTCTTCCTGCCTTGCATTCCCTGCCTCACCTTTCTGATGGAGAAATCTAACTCTTCCTCAGCTTGTCCCGTATCTGCTTCACTGTTTTCACCCTCATTCTCTTAGTCTGACCTGAATCTCTTGGGCAGATTTTCATTTTGATCATTTAGTTGTTGGCTGGTGTGGAGTTAAGTAGAAATGAGAATGTCAAAGAACTATAAGGTCAGAGTGTTAGAAATATCAAGATGGATATGAATATCTAAAGAGAGTTTAGAGAGAATAGTGCTAAATTCAGAGAGCATCCTGGCTTTTGGTAGATGGCAGCAATAAGGAATGTGACTGACTGGTATAATTTAATGGTACAAACATCAGACTAGGGATATTGAATGATGATTGTAGAACAATGGTACAAAAATGGGAAGTGGGAAGAGAGTTGTACTGACTTTTTCTGGCCCTTTGAGTCTAAAGTGGAAAAGAAGAAACAGATTCCACCGGAGAAGATTGTCAATAATGTGATATCTTCAGAGAAAAGCTAGATTTTTTATTTGTTTCTAATGAAGGAGGAAGATGGAATGCAAAAAGAAAATATCAAAGATGATGAAGAGTACCTATCAAAAATAGATGTACAAATGGGCATTATAGAAGGAGGTAGTAATTGGGCACATAGGCATGGAGGAGGCCTGAAAAGGGTAAAGCTAAGCACCATAGGGATGTTGTTGTTGGCATTGTTGATCCTTTATTCTTAAAGAGGACCAATGACATCTCAAGGGTGATAGTTTTGATTTAATATTTTATCCCCCCCCAATCACATCTAACAATACTTTTAACAATTTTTTTCAAATTTTGAGTTCCAAATTCTGTACCTTCCCCCCTGGCCCCTTTGAGAAGGCCAGCAATTTGGCAGAGGTTTTATATATATGTGTGTATATGTGTACATATGTATATACTTATGTATACATATATTATATACACATACATATATGCATATGTGTGTGTGTATATATATACATACACATGTAGTTACGCAAAACACATTTCCATCTACGTCATGCTATGAAGGAAAACATGGATCAAAAAAATAAAGAAAAAGTAGCTTCTATATTCATTCAGGTGCTGCCAGTGTTCCCCTGTTTTAACAATCTGGCTAGCAGCTTCTGTGGGGGGGTCCAGATCCACCCACAGCCAGCACCCAGAAAGCTGCCGGACAGCCAGAAAGCCCAGGTTCTTTTGATATACCTTAATAAGGAGAGCAAGGTTAAGGGGTTGGCAAGCTTACTTTAATTCAGCACACATATCATTCACTTAGTTCATGGGAAAAAGCCAGCACCCTGAACTTCAGAACAAAATACAAGCAAATTACAAACTTCAACAGACAGACCTTGTCTGATTCAAATCCAATACATAGTTACCAGAGTTCAACAAAGTCTCAGCATCCGGGTGTACAAACTGGAGGGCTCCTTAACTACAGCTGCCTGGAGTCTCTTCATCAACATCCTTCTCAAGAGCCCTTAAACAAATTACAAACAGACAGACCCAATACAATTCATAGTTACCAGTACCAACATCTGGGTTTCAAAGCTGGGGGGCAGTTTGCAGCTTGCCCAGAGTCTCAACACTCCTTCCATGAGTGTGCCCCAAAAATCAAATGCCAAGCTCTCCTCAGTTA
>JAQQSZ010019809.1:0-10284 GCA_028646595.1 Phalanger gymnotis
AAATTGTTAAAAGTGGGAGCACCCACAGATCAGAGAAGGTGTAATGTCAGAGGTGAGAGCAACCAGAAACATGGGATGACAGAGTTGGCAGGGTTGAGATCAAAGGTTGTCAGAGTTGTTAGGGTCCTCAGAACATTGAATGTCATTGCTGGGAGGGACCTCTGACTATAGCCTGGCTTGGCAGTTCTAGGAGGGTGCTCAGCATACAGACAGAGCTGGGAGGGTCCTTAGAAGACTGAATGCCATAGCTGGAAGGACATTTGCCCACATAGATTGTACTAGGAATTTTCCCCATTAGGGAGAAGCTTATCTTAGTGGAGTGAGCAGCCCTACTGGGAGTAGAACTTAGATGGAGTATATTGGTATAATTCCCTATGATCTTTGATTTTGGAGGTCATTAATACCACTGTCTTCCAATACCACTGTATGGGGCGAGTGTGATAGAAATACAGTCTGCCTAATCCTGCAGTAAGGCCCTTCCCCGATTTTTAGTAGTAATAAATAAATATAAAATGCATTTATCCCTATTCAAATATCACAAATGAATTGATGTAAGCCCAATAGAGCTTAGCCCTCTACCATTGTCTAACTGACTGCTATTAGCCAGTTAGGTTCATTTAGTCACTGCAAATGACTAAAGAGGTGAATCACTGAATCAAAGCAAATATGAAAGGATGAACAGGCATTCAAGCCCCTTTTGCTCCATAGCCCTACCACCGAGCCCCAGGAAGTTTCACCCCGACCTGTCCAATCAAGGGGGCGTGAGATGATGTTGTCATCTCTTCTCCACCAGAAGGTCCAGATCGAGGTAGCCCACCTACTTTTGTTGAAGTATAATTTCAACAGAGGAAAAATATAGTGTCCAGGAAGGTAGTATCAATTGGTTCCAATCACTGATTGCCCAGGTGATGAATCTGTCTCCATGGATACCTGGAAGCTTGAGTTCCAGGAAGTAGGAGCTTATCAAGACTGTGTTATGATCCGTAGTCCAAGAGGAAGGGAGGGCTAGACTGTCAGGTGGGTACAACCTAAATCATTAGGGGCTATAACATTTCAGAAGATACCCACACATGCACACATATGTGCTTATAGACATATATATACATATGCATACATATATATACATACATGTATACATATATATATATATATGGAGAGGGAGAGAGAGAGAGAGAGAGAGAGAGAGAGAGAGAGAGAGAGAGAGAGAGAGAAAGGCAGAGTCATTGAGACAGACAAACAGGTAGATGCAGAGCCAGAGCCAGAGAAAGAGAACTATAGAAACTAACTGCAAAACCTGGTATCCATCATCCCAGGCACTCTAGTGGTCTCACTGATCACCTCCTAGCCAGGTGCCAATAATTCTGTCCCTGGCTCAACTGCTCAGGTGAACTCTGATTTTCCAAAGACAGTCTCTGAACTTAAAGCATTCTCTGAAGATCGTCCCAAGTCTTTTAAGGACTGCAAAGAACTTTTCACATGCCTCATTTAATTGTTAAAGTATATCGTATACACCATCAGATTTAGTCACACTATGGGTTCATTTTACTTAACTATTTTTCTTTGATGGAAGTGGCAGTTCTTTTGGGGAGGGGAATATCATCAAATGACTGAAGTAGATACCTCTTTTTAAAAGTAAAATGAAAAGGCGATATGGTATGATAATAATAATGGTAATAGCATTGAAATAGCACTCCATGGTTTGGGAGATAAGGAGGGCAACTATTATTGTCCCCATTTTCTAGATGAAGGGTTCCTTTAGAGGGGAAATGACCTGCTTCAAGTCTCTCCTTGATCTGATGTTCATAAAACATATTTCTATGATGGAATACTACTGCCCTGTAAGAACTGATGAGCTGATTGATTTTAGAAAAACACAGAAAAGGGGCAGCTAGGTGGTGCAGTGGATAGAGACCCTGCCCTGGAGTCAGGAAGACCCAAGTTCAAATCTGGCCTTGGGCACTTACTAGCTGTGTGACCCTGGGAAAGTCACTTCACCTCAGTTGCCTACGAAAAAGAAAAACATAGAAAGACTTGCATGAAATAGTGAATGAAGAGTGAGGTGAGCAGAACCAAGAGAATGTTGCATACAGCAACAGCAATACTGTTAAAAGAATTACTGTGAAAAAAGAACCGTGGATGATTGAGTTATTCTGAGTATTGTAAATACTCAAAACAACAAAGGACCTATGAAGGAAGATTTGATTCACCTCCAGCAAAGAAAGGTTAAAGAGAAGTATGCATAGTATGGTTTCACACCCCCCACACACACCCCTACCCTTATCTCTCTAAAATGCTGGCCTTCTCTAGTGTGGGGTGGGGAGGGAGGGTTACAGTTCAGAACAAAATGTTAACAAAAAAACCATATTTTTCTACACTAACCCTCCCCTTCAAACTAGTCAATAAAATCCTGTGGTTCCCTAATGCCTGAGGATCAAATATGAAGTTCTCTGACTGGTGTGCAAAGACCTTCATAGCCTGGTCCCTTCCTACCTTTTCAGTCTTCTTCTACCCTATCCCTCTCCAGGTACCCTAGGATGCAGAGACACTGGCCTCTTTACAGTTCCTCCAACAAGATCCACCATCTGCCAACTCTGGGCACTTTCACTGGCTGTCTCTTGTGCCTGGAATGTCCTTCCCTCCTCATCTTGGCCTCCTGCTACCCAAATTTCCAAGCCCCAGAGAAAGTCCCACTTTCTGAAAGAGGCCTTTCCCAGTCCTCCTTAACGTTCCTGCCATCTTTCTGTTGATTATGTCAAATTTATCCCATAATTGCTTGTTCGTACACAGTTGTTTACATATGGCTTCTCCCATGAGACTGTGAACTCCATGTGAGCAGAGACTGTCTTTCACTTTTCTTTGTATTCTTGGTATGTATTCCCAGTCATTGTGCTTGGCACATAAGAGGAGCTTAATGAATGCTTATTAATAGGGTATTAAAATGAGATCACAAAACATGAGTGCAGGGAACATTCTTAGATCTTTAAAACTGGAAGCATTCATATTTCGGACAATATGTAATGTCAGAGCTGGAAGGGACCACATATGAGAGATGTCAGAGTTGGCAGGGTCATGTAATATCACAGATTGCCAGAGTTTCTAGGGTCCTCAGAGCATTGAATGTTATTGCTGAGAGACCTCTGACTATAGCCTGGCTTGGCAGCACTAGAAGAGTCCTCAGCATACAGACAGAAAGAGCTGGGAGGATCCTTAGAAGGCAGAATATCATTTCTGGAAGGACATTTGCCCAACCTCACATGGCTCATAGTAGGAATCTTCTCCTTTAGGAAGCAGCTTATCTTAACAGAGTGAGCAGGTCCATTCTGAGTGGAACTTGGACCAAGACTATTGGCATGCTTCCTTGTGATTTTTTATTTTTCAGAGCTCATTAAAATCACCCTCTTCCCCCCAGCATCTGGCCTGGGGCAGGACATAGGGTGTGTGTGGTGCAAACAAAGTCTACCTAATAGTGAAGTGAGGCTCTCTCCTGCGATTTTAGTAATAAATTAATAAGAACAATTCATTTTTACTTTAACTAGAAAATACACTTGAACCCATGTAAGCCCAGCAGATCTTAGTCTGGACCACTGACCGCTGCTAGCTGGTTTGGCTCGGTTAGTCACTATAAATGACGAAAGAAGTGAATCATTCAATGTAAATATGAAAAGATAAACAGGCAATCAAACTCCATGAGCCATATAGTCCAAAAACTAAACCCCAGAATGCTTGACCTTGGCTCATCCAAGCAATGGGGAGTGAGAAGAGGTTCTTTTTTTTCTCCAATGGAAGGTCCAGATCAAGGTAGTCCATGCACCTTTGTTGAAGCACTAGAGAAAAAACTGGTGTCCAGGAAGGCAGCATCAGCTGATTCCAATCATTGGTTGCCATGGTGATGGGTCCATCTCCATGGATACCTAGAATCCTGAGTTGCTGGCACTCAGGCTAGTTCCTTATCAGACCTCCATTATGATCCTTAGGCAAAGAGGAGGGGAGGGCTCCTTTTCTACTTTAGTCTGGACTGTTAGATTGGCACATACTTAAATCACTAGATACTACAAAATATCAGGAGGTATCCAGACATTCATACGTACATTCATATAGGAATATATAGAGACATAGAACAGATAGTCAGAAATAGAGAGAGAGACAGAGACAGAGAAATAATCATAGAGACAAGCAGAACCAGAGGCAGATATAGAGAAAGGGAAACATAGACACTAACCACAGAACTGTATGCATAAGAAGATACATAAAGCCACAAGCTGTTGCTACAAGACATGCACCAGAAAAGGGAACATAGTATCCATTATCCCAGGCACTCTGGTGACCTCACTGATCACCTCCGAGCCAGGTGCCAACAAGACTGTTTCTGGCCCAAAGACATGAGTGAACTCTGAATTTTCCAAAGATAGTCTCTGAACTCGAAGGAGGGC
Source organism: Phalanger gymnotis (assembly GCA_028646595.1). Taxonomy (NCBI): domain Eukaryota; kingdom Metazoa; phylum Chordata; class Mammalia; order Diprotodontia; family Phalangeridae; genus Phalanger; species Phalanger gymnotis. Next base: position 4,431 of record JAQQSZ010019809.1, read on the forward strand.
TATGCAGACCACTACACGCCCTTTATGAACTACAAAACGCCTTTCACAGGCCTCACTTGTTGCTCACAAAACCCCCAGAAGGTAGGCAGTGCAAGTAAGATTATCTCCATTTCCCAGGTGAAGGTACTGAGGCCCAGGGAGGAGGCAGGGGCTTGCCTTGGGGGTTCAGGGGTTCACACAGCTGGTAGAGAGTACTTCACTCCACCCCTTGCCTCAGTATTGTCTCCTGACTTGCAGGGAGCATTTACTAAGCCCCTAGCATGGTACAGGAACTGTTATAAGCACTCGGTTTAGGAGCAACGAAGGAAACAACCCCTACTCACAAGATCCAGTAAACCCTTTCTGATCTCCAGCCCTGATAAGCCATCTCTGAAATACACAGGCCACTGGCATGAAGCAGGGGCTGGGATGGAAAGTGGGGATGGCTCAGTGCAGCTTATCCTCACAGGGTGAAGAAACACAAGACAGGGCCCACAGCCTCCTCCTGCCCTGGCAGATTCCTGCCTATGTCCTGGCCTGGTGTGCTCATCCCTGCAGTGTGGCTAGGGGCAGAGGGAGCAGCTGAACTACTCATCTCTTAAGAAACTAAGTGCTTTGGACCCCCATTGAAGGGGTCCTGAGAGGGGAAACAGTGAAGCTGGTCCACAGGGCTGAACTTTGATGTGGGCAGGATAGGTGTCTGTCTAATCAGTGTGATTTCAGGGGTACAGACAGTGCCCCCCTCCTCCCATCCCCAAATCTCTCTAACACTGACCACTAAATTCCACTCACTCACTGTGATGTAGTAGAAAGCCTCTGGGTTTAGATTTGGAGTCAGCAAGAAGGCCCCACTGCTCCATTTACTCCCTTGGATTTCCTTTCCTTCTGTGTCAGGGTTAAATTAGTACCACTTTTTCAGTGAGTGTACGTGGAGGGGAGGAGAGTGGCAGAGTCTCTGCAACCTTGGAGGCCCCTAGGCTAGGGTCAGACCCAAGCAAAAGGGAGCATACTTTCAGTCTCTTCTCCCCCCCATTTCTTCTTACATGATTGAGAAGAATCAGAGTCATTTTTTAGGAGGGGAGGGGAAAGAGGGAGAAGGTGTGTTGTCAACATCTCTGAAGCTATCCAGGATCTTACCTGTCAGTTTTAGGATCCTTGGGAAAATATGAGGCTGGTGAGAGACAGTCAGTAAGTGAGTGCTGTAAAGATTATTATGCTCCTCTCATGTTAATTCAGCTGGATTTTACCTAGTTGACATTATCTCTTCTTTTTCCTATGGACTAGAGCATGATTGCTTTACATATGGTGCATAATTCCTCTTTTCTGGAAATTTTAGAAGTGAATGGGGTCTGGAGAAAGTGTCTAATCTGCCATCTTATTGGTCTCATAATACAGAAGTCTTCCTGTTCCTTTAGGGTGAAGTATAAAATCCTTCCTGAGCAATATTCCAGTCAAAAGTCCCTTGCTACATCAGTCATTCAGTCAGTCAACAAGAATTTGGTAAGTACTTACTACATGCTAGACACTATATTCAGTGCTATTGCAGTAGTCTAGACTTGAGCTAATGAGGATGGTGGCAGTATCAGAACATAAAAGGGGTAAATATGAGAGATGTTAAAAAGTTATAAACCACAGGACTTAGCAACAGATTGGATATTAAAGGTAAGCAAGAGTGAGAAGTTGAGATTGTGACGCTGGATGACTGGTCCCCTTGATAATAACAGAGAAGTTCAGAAGGGGAGAGGATTGGGGTAAAAGGACAATGAGGTCAGTTTTGGAATGCTGAGTTTAAGATGTCCATGGGACATTCCTTTTGATGTGTCCAATAAGCAGTGGGAGATACAAGTCAGGGATGGATAACCAGACTGCAGAATAATTACATAAAGATTATAATGGAACTTATGGGGGCTGATGAGATCACCAAGTGACATATTAGAGAGAAAGAAGAAAAGAGGGCCCTGAATAGATACTTGGGAGACACTCCCAGTTAGAAGGAATGGGCTGGAGTAAGACTCATTGAGGGAGACTGAGAACAAATGTTCAAACAGGTAGGTGGAGAACTAGGAGAGAACACTGTCAGGAAAACCAGAAGAGAAGATATTATCAACGAGAAGAAAGTGATCGACATCATCAGTGTCTCAAGGACCTTTATAGTAAAGAGGCTAGAGGTCACCCTTTCTATTATGCTCATTTTGTGCATTTCTACATGGCCATCTCTGGTCATGGACTTGATCGTTGCCTGTTTTCATAGACACTGTCTCCAGTGAATTACTGGTTCTCTAGTCCTATTCTGCTTCCTGAGATGCATCTGCTACTTGTTATGTTACTGGGCTTGGCTAACATGTGTGTGGGATACTTTTCCCTTCCTTTCCCTCTCTATTTTTAGTTTAAGGCCCTCCTAATGTGATGTGCAAAACTCCAAGTAAATATATGTAACCCTTGTTAGCAATGTCTACCTTACAGGAGTCATAGAGACTGTTACTGTCCCTTGAAGACTCAAGTAAGAGCCTAAATCTTACTCATACCCTTCCTTATCCCACATGCTTTAAGTTTCTTCTCTCTGGGGTTAAAGTGAATACAGTCAGTCTGTCAACTAGCATTTACTAAGTCCCTATTATGTGCCAGGCACTATGCTAAATGCTGGGGAAATGCAAAAGAAAGTCTCTGCTCTGAAGGAGCTTCCAGTCTAATGAGGAGACAACAGACAAACAATATCTACATAAAAAAGATGTATACAGGATAAATTGGAGCAAATCAACAAAGGAAAGTGCTAGCATTAAGGGGGACTGGGAAAGGCTTGTTGTAGAAGGTAGAATTTTTACTGGGATCTGAAGGAAGCAAGGAGATGGAAGTGAGGTGGTAGAGAATTCTAGGCACAGGGGATAGCCAGTAAAAACACAGGGAGTGAGGAGATGAGTAATCCTATTCAAGGAACTGCAAGGAGGTCAGTGTAATTGGATCTCAGGGTATGTGGGGGCAGCCAGGTTTAAGAAGATTGATAAGGCAGGAAGAGGCCAGGTTATGAAGGACTTTAAAAGGCAAACAGGATTTTATATTTGATCCTGGAGATGATAGGGAGCCACTCAAATTAATTGAATACGTTGGTGACATTGTAAGACCTGCACTTTAAGAAGACCAATATTGATGCCTGAGTAGAGGACGGAATGAAATGAGGAGAGACTGAAGGCAGGGAGGTTCACCATCAGGTTATTTCAATGCTTCAGGCATGACAGGATGAAGGACTGTACCAGAGTTGTAGCAGTGTCAGAGGAGAGAAGGGGGAATATAACAGAGATGCTAAGAAGGCGAAAATGATGAGACATCAGGTGCGGGAAAATGATTTATATTGTTCAGGAGAAATTATTATGCTGTTCAAACTCATCCTTATAAGATTAAGGGTGTCCACACCCAGAATGCCACCTGACCCCCAGTAACTCTCTAGGAATTCTAGAGATGGCTACAAGGTGTTTTGGGTTGCCCTAGGTCCTAGATCTACCCAGATCATTCTTGTTTTGAGTTACCATACCCAGGGCTTGTGATGGCTCCACCCGAGCTTGTGTTTTGGCTTACTGTGATTTAGGACAGGCACCCTGGTCTAAACCCTATATAATGTAAAACCTTCCAGAGCCTGGAAGAGAGCCACACTTCCTTTCCAGCTCTCTCTTCTCTACCAAATAACACTTCTTTCTAAAATTATTTCAGATTCTGAGGTTTGTTCTCATAAACAACAAACTCGTGGCAGTACTGGGATTCCCTGGTGGTTGCCCTGAGGAAAACATAAAGTCAGTCTGTGACCATGGAAGCTGAGTAAAGCTTTGTGATTCTAGGATTGAGCATAGGTGGGACTGACAAAAATAGAATCACATTAAACACAACAAGAACCTGGTGAGTCCCCTTGGGTTCAGGTTGGTTGCAGTCCAGGCCCTGATTCCAGATGTCTAGAAAGTTAAGGGACTATGTTTGGCCTTAGCCCAGAGAGAGACTCAGGCAGGGTTAGAATTTGCCTAGGCTGCCCTAATAGGCCAGCAAGTAATCCCCTAGACTTGATCACTCAAGGGCTTGGTAAGCAGCTGCTGAGAATAAAAAATTTGATTAAAATTAGGGTGGAGGTCCTTTGGTAGAGTTTTTAAGTTCTCCAGTGAGCATAAGGTCTTATTTAGCTTGGAGAACTTTGAAGGGGAACACCTCATCACTCATAAAAACTGCTGTGAGAGAGCACAGAAAAGGAGCTTAGAAGGAATGGGGAAGACCATTGAAGTCTCAAAACAACTCTCCTACCTAAAATGTTAAGCAGGAACTTCTCACTGACTTTTTAAAAATTTGACTTTCAGTGAGAGACAAAGAAAGAAAAACTAGGAGATTCTTTCCTTCTCTCTGCCTTCATAACCCTGGCCACATTAGAGTTTGCAGAGAGAAAGACAGGCAAGAAATAGAAGGAAATCTTTTCCCTGGTCCACAGAGAAGTTTACAACATTACGAACTAATTAGAAACTAAAATTTGTAACTGAAATGTAACATCTTCATTATAGATTTCCAAATCCTGGTTTAAAGATTTTCGTAATTGCTAAAACATTGTAGTCCATTTTGAGAGGTTTGCATAGAGGATTAAGATGAAGTGCAAACAGTACATGTCTGTCCGGTTCCAGAAAAGTGCCTTGTTCCCCTTCCTGGGGGTCAATAGATGCATTTTGTTCTAGTAGATAATAAGCAGAAATGAAGCTAGACTGAAGTGATTCAACAGAATAATTGAACTAGTAGCAAAGTCAGTTAAATTGATATAGGCCACACAACTCAAGAAGTAAAAGTATAGCAATTAATTGGTATCATATAAGAAAATTTGTACAGGTAAGATTCAGTGGAATATTAAACTAGAATCTGGGAGATAAGAGGAGACAGACTTAAGAAAGTAGCAAAGGTAAAGAGGAGTGAGGAATCAGAGTGGGAAAAGGAAGGTCAGTTCTGAAGTTGGTAGGCTTTAATCCAAGTCCATTGGAAGGAAAAAAAAACATCCAAGAGAGGTTTAAGAAAGCAGTAGACAGGAGGAGAATGAGTGGAACGTTAAAGGAAGTTGGAGTCTTTTTACAATCCAGGGGTGGGGAACCTGCGGCCTGGAAGCCACATGTAGCCCTCTAGGTCCTCAAGTGAGGTTCTTTGACTAAATCCAAACTTCAAAGAACAGTCAAAGGGCATATTTGATATTTGGCATTAAGGTGATGTGCTTGGTAACTACATGGATCAGGAAAACCTGAGTTTAAAACTGGTCTCAAAACTTACTACCTGTATGATCCTGAACAAGTCACTTCATCTCTGTTTTCCTCAGCTTTCTCATATGTAAAATGGGATAATAATAGCACCTACTTCCCAAGGTTGTTGTGAGGATCCAATAAGATAAATTGTAAAGTGCTTAGCACAGTGCCTGGAACATGTTACGAGCTATATAAATTTTAGCTATTTTGATTAAGTGTAATTATTGGTTTTTTTTAAAAAAAATATAGTACAATTAGTATAGAATGCCAAATTAATAGTGATTTTCTATATGAGGATTTAGAAATGTATTCAAATTAATTCATATTATTTGACTGGCAAGGAGTTTTGTGTTATGTTTTAAAAAATCCATAATATTGTTATGTTATTGTTAGGCTTCTAATTTTTCTTGCATTGTGACTTTTGGGAATCCATTCGGTAAGAAACGATGACCAGAGAGTGTTGCAATTTTTTCATTAGAAAAGTACCTTTGGGGGGCGGAGCCAAGATGGCGGCTGGGAAGCAGTGACTGGCGTGAGCTCCCCACCAAGTCCCTCCAAAAACCCATAACGAAATGGTTCTGAACCAATTCTAGAGCTGCAGAACCCACAAAGTGGCAGAGGGAAGCAGG
>JAQQSZ010019810.1:0-10284 GCA_028646595.1 Phalanger gymnotis
TTCCTTCCTTCCTTCCTTCCTTCCTTCCTTCCTTCCTTCCTTCCTTCCTTCCTTCCTTCCTTCCTTCCTTCCTTCCTTCCTAGTTTTCAAGGTTGTCATTTTATCCAGAGATGAGAGAAAGACAGTACTACCAAAGTCAATTCAGCCTTCAGATTGCCAGGAATAAAATGCTCTAGAAAATAAAAAATAATTCTTGATATAAGGGTAATAAACACGTTATTGAGCAGTTACTGTTCCCCTATCTACTTAACTTCTTTTTACTCAGCCCTGGTCCTTTCAGGAGAATCCTGGGTCATATCCATTCTTGGAACTGAGACCCACCCATTGTGGGTCATGGTTCCTTAAGAATTTCCTTGAAGGTGAGGTAGGGAGGGGGAGAATGGGAAAGGAATAAGTGTTTATAAAAGCCTACTATATGCCAGGTGCTTTATAAATAATATCTCGTTTGATCCTTACAATAACCCTGGAATGTAGATGCTATTATTATCTTCACTTTACTGTTGAAGAAACTGAGGCAGAATTAAATGATTCATCCAAGATCACATAGCTAGGAAATGTCTAAGGCCATACTTGAATTCAGGTCTTCCTGACTCCAGGTCTAGAGTCCATTGTGCCATGTAGCTACCTTCAGTTCTGGCCACCAGTTCTGGCTGTTTTGGTCTTGTCTTGATTGGTGCATTTTCCTAGAGTGGAGTTCTAAAGGAACCTCTGGGGAATCTGTTTGTTCCTGAATAATTGCATGTAATTCCTCTAACACAGAATCTTCATCAATTTGAGTAAAGTTGCCACTAAGAGCTCATCTATTTGCTTCTGGTATTTCCATAGAATCACGTGTTTCGTATATTATCCTCTCCACTTCTTCTATGGACATGGCCTGATGCATTTTATTCGGACAGTTATCTCCAGACTTCAGCCTTTCAATCACTTTTTTTCAATCTGGGTATACTCGGTATTCTGAACCACAGTTTCCAGGTTGGTGATTTGATATTCTATTTCATCCAAGAATTGTTCCTGGCAACATTTCCCCTTAAGGTAATTACTTTGACCTTTCTATCCCAGAGAAGCTGTCTGGAAATTTCCTTTCTTCCTTTTTAATTATTGGGTGATTCTCTTCTGGTATTGCTTCAGTTTAACCTGTTTTTACAATTTATGTATGGGTTTGTCTGGCTCTGTGATCCTGCCCTGTTTATTGTAGCTTAACTAGTTACACATGGTGGCCATGGTATTCTTCCTTGGCCCAGCCTGGCCCAGTCCAGTCTACTTCCTTGCCTTGGCCACCACTATCTGTCAAGTTCTGCTTTGGAGACCAACTTTTACTATAAAGTTAAGGAAACAGAGACTCTGGGAGTTTAAATAATTTGTCCAAAAGTCCATTGGTGGGAGATGGTACTTTTTTGTTTGTTTAGTCATGTTTTTTCAGCATGCCCTAAATTATTTCTCCTTGACTTATTTTCGAGGTCATTGGTTTTGATAGTAGATAAGTCACATGTTCTTCTAATTTTTCATTTTAAAAATTTTGTCCTAATAGTTCTTGTTATATCATTGAATCATAGGGTTCTATTCACTTCATTATCTTTTTAAGTGACCCCTTTACATGGGTCATATTTTCAACCTTTTGTTCCAAGTCATTTATATTCTATTTTTTTCTTCTTCAAGAGCTCTAATTTCATTTTTATCTCTTGCTTCATTTCTCCTATACACTTTTTGAATTCTTGTGGATAAGTCATTCTTTTTTTCCTGAGGTCCTACTTGTACTTATTGGGGAATTAGTATCTTCTGGGTTTAGCTCTCGGGTGTCTCTTAGTACATAGTATTTCTTAATTGTATTCAGTACTTTCCTCCATTTATCCTTGTCTTTAACCTCAGTTCCTGGATTGTGACTTTGTTCCAGGACCTCATTCTACCTCCATTCACACTCCAGGATGGGATATCTGAGTCTTGGTCTTGTCCCCTTTGTAGTATGGATGCTATTGACATTTCTCTGGTAGAGTTATGTATAACATAGTTTATTCCTGGGATTGCTTACTGCCCACTTTTAAAAAAACTATTTTTAAAAAATTTAGTTTTATTGAACAAAATAAGCATTTCCATAGCAGTACAATAAAAAGATGATTGTACATGAAACTGTAAATCTAAATATACAACAAAATTATCATGTAAAATTTAAAATTTTTTTTCTTCTCTTGTGCCCCTTCTCCCTCAATGGCTACCATTAGACATAAAAGATGTATACACATACATATATATATATATATATATAAAATTATTCCATAAATATTTCTACTTATGAGTTCTTTCTCTGGATGTAGATAGCATCTTTTCTCAAATGTCCTTTGTAGTTAATTTGGGTATTTATAATAGACAAAATAACTTATTCACTCAAAGTCATTCTTAAAACAATGTTGCTGTTACTGTATCAAACAATATTGTTGTTACTGTGTACAATGTTCTCCTGGTTCTGCTCACTTCACTCAGCATCAGTTCACATAAGTCTTTCTAGGGTTTTCCGAAATCAGCCTGCTCACTATTTCTTATGGAACAATAGTATTCCATCACAATCATATACCACAACTCGTTCAGCCATTCCCCAATTGATGGACATCCTACAATTTCCAGTTCTTTTGTCCACTTTTACAAAATTGTCCTGATGCAGGGATCTGGAGTTCTGTGTTTGTCTTCTGGTGGCCCAGTATATTCCGGCCCTAGCTCTCTCTCCATCTTGTTGGGCAAACACCAAGTAAGAGTGGTTTTTCTCCCCCCACATTCTGTGGTCATGAAAGGTTCTGACCAGATAGCAGAGAATGATTTAGATTCGGGTCTCCTATAGGGCCCCAGGAAACCTCTGACTCATCTCCTTTGTCCTCTCTTGTATTCACCATATATCTAAAGTCATACTGATTTTAGGCCTTCTGCTTCTGGACTTCCCAGGCACTGAACCTTCTCCATCTTCTTGAGTGGAAGCTGGAAGTTGCATTTGTTCTCTGCTTCAGCACTGATAGAATATTAGAGATTGATCTGGGTTCATATTTCCTGGAGGGACCTGAGTTTGCATGTACTGCCTGGGTTCTTCTATCTTCTCTCACTTTGTCCCTTGATGCAGCTTCAAGAGGTCAGGGATAAGATTCCATTGTCTTCAGGCCTCATTTAACAGATATCATGCAGTTTGCAGGCAGTTGTGGTCCCTCCTTCCTTTTCCCCTCACTCCACAACATCTTCTGGCTTCTGGGCATCTTCATGTGTGGTTCTTTACACAATACCACTATTCTGTAGCTTATTTGTGTTTCTCTTCAATTTTTATTGTTCAATGATTTACTTTTTTTTTTGCTGGGGAATTTCTTACTGGAGCTAGGCTTAGCTGCAGGCTTTCATTTTACCATCTTTGCTAAAAATCCTATTTATTTACTTTTAAGGATGAAATTATCATCAAGCCAAGTTGAGAAATTATTAGCTGTTTTGCTTTTGGCAGAGAAAATACCTCTAGTGTATGTCTGGAACATTGAAGTCCCACATCACTTACTATATTATGCTTGCATGTTGGACTTATTTCCCAAGATGCTCATCTATTTCCCCTTTTCAGCCAGGTAGTATGTAGTATAGTCTAGTGATGTTATCACTTCTGTGTTTGTCTCTGTTAATCTTCAGACACGTATGATCCACTATGTTTCCCTTTGTACATGTGTGTATGTATAGAAGTGGGTCTACCTACCTTGTAGCCTATTTGATATAATCACAGAAAGTCAGAGGACAGCTAATAGAGATAGTGAAATATTAATATGTTAAATGAATTGTAAAGACACATCTACACTCTCTTAACCCTTTACCAAGTGTAAGAAATTTCCCAGATGAAATTAGAAGGGTAGCTTGACATTGGCCAGTCAAAAATGACCAAACATAATCTTGCCAAGGCAGTTCAGACAATTGAGAAGGAACACAATTTCCAAAGAAAATGTAGACATGGAGGAGGAAAAGATGTAGGAAACTTCATGGAGCTAGACTGGCAGAAGTATGGATGGAGGTAGCTACCATGATAAGCAAGCAAAAGGGCTCTCAAAGTAAGGCTGTATGGCCTGATCAGGCATGAAATATGTTGGGATAGATGCTATGTCACTTTAATTCTCTCCCTCCCACTGAAGAGTCCTTGATTTTCTTTATTCTCTTGGCCTCCCTCATGGAAAGCTAAATAAAACCTCATACTCTAGAAAAATCTGTTCCTGAAAATTTTGTTTACCTTTCTTTGTTCTAAATCTTTTTGCTGTCTTTTAGACTGGAAGTTTCAATAAAGGATCTTAATCTCAGACATTTCCTAATTTGGGTATATTTTTTGGAAATATAGCTGGAGGAGGTGTTTTGAAGGATATTTCCTGGGAGAAAGAAAAAGAGATTTAAAATGGTGGTGTTTTGCCAGATTGCTGTTTTTGGCTGGGGGGCTGAAAAAAAAGGGAGCTTAAATAAAAGAGAGAGAATCATATATTTATTTTTCACAACTTCTCAGAATAGACAGACAATGTTTATATAAGCAAATCCATCTAGGCAATGAGTAAAGTGAGGTTGAAAATGGATGGCAAGACAATGCTGCTTGACATTCCACAGTGGATCTCCCCACATGAATATATCTTTTCAATATATAATGTTATTCTAATTCCCTTTTACCTATTCTGTTTCTTTTGCATAAAGTATACCTTTCCAGAATCCTATTCCACTCAAGAGTCTCATCCCACTAAAACTTCTTGCATTAGGATCTTTTCCTTGTTATTCCTATTTTGTGCATTTTTAACTTTCATTAGTTAAAAGATTGTGTTCAGTGAAAGATGCTGTGATTAAAAAGTAATGATGCAGTTTCCCTAACAATATTTTCTTCTTCTTCTTCTTCTTCGTCTTCTTCTTCTTCTTCTTCTTCTTCTTCTTCTTCTCCTTCTTCCTTCTTCCTTCTTCCTTCTTCTTTCTTCTTCTCTCTCTTCAAACGGTTACAGTTGTTGGAGTGGTAGCTCTTTATACTGGCTTACGTACGAATTAAGCTGAAACACATGGAAGCCTTACTAACCCTGGCTCTACCTGCTACCAAACTGCCATGGCTTCCATTACTATTATTCTACCTGGGAAAGCCACCTAGGAAAATGGACCATTGAAACCACACCTCCATGCCCTGCCATGAAGAGGTCACACCTTATTCTCATTTCTTCCAACATGTACTTCTTTACTTAGTACTTAAAATATAATGGACCAGACTAAACTACAGTGTAGAGTTTCAGACTTTCTCTACTTTTATCTACTCTCTGTAGGCAGCCCCAAAGTGGGAGAGAGGCTGGTGTACTCATTAAATCTATTGATGGCAGCTACTTCCTTCCTGCTCCTACAGCTCAATTGTCTTCCCTTTGGTAGATCTGATGGGACTAATCAAAAATTAAAGTGTCTACCACCACCACATGCAGGACAAAACTAGCTTTGTGGATGGTTAGAAAAGATGCCAAAGTTTTCAACCCCAACTAAGTCTATAATTGGCTCTGCTCCTTTTTATTGAGACTGTGAATTAAGTTTCTTATGACTGACACCTGTTGTAATCATTATGTCGATCAGCATGCTAGTTTAATTCTATATTAAGACTGTCGGACTTAAGTAATTAAGCATTTTATTTCTTCTCCACCTCTTGTTATGAGTTTGGGAAATGATAGAAGCTCTAGCTCACTAGAAAGGTAGGTCAGATGATACCACTCAACCACCTAGAGGGAACTTTACTATGACATGATTTGTAAATTGGGGAAGGAGTTTCATGTTTCATTGGCTATTCTGAAATTTCCTCTAGCAGTTCTGAACCAATAGGTTATCATATGAACCTAGTTTGTCTTGCCAGTGCCCTGATGCTAATTCTCTTTATTACAAAAATGAATGATAATGATGCCTTTTGTTTTTATATGACAGTCATTTCTGGATATTCTATTTTCCTTCCCACTGATCACATTCCCCACCCTTCCACCCAAAATCCCACTTCATTGAATTCTTTGGAACAGAGAACAACTAATCAAAACCAGCTGACATCTGATACTGACTTTTTTTCAAGGATAAAATTGATGGCAATAAGGGAAGGTTATATTCTAAAGGGAAGATATGGACATTGATACATATGTGAAAAAATATGCAAATCAAATACAAAGGGGTAGAGGTGGGGATTGGAGAGCAAGACACTGTGGGGCACAGCCACTGCAAAGGCACCTAAACTGAATGTGAGGAATAGTGAATAGGCTAGCACAGATGAACAGTAGAGAATGTAGAAGGGAACAATGTGTGAAGAGATAAGAAAAGTGGGAAGGGACAAGGTTGTGAATCACTTTGAACTACAAGTTAAAGAGTTTATATTTGATTCTAGAGGCAATAGAGAGCTTGTAGCACAACATTAAAACCCAAGACATCTCCAAGGATACACAGGATACAAATGTACAGGGAAAAATCACCCAGGAAGCCGCTTGTTAGAGACACACCAGGATACCCCACCATGAAGAGGTCATATCTTGTTCTCTTTTTCTTCAACACACACACTTCCCTATTGCCTAAAATGAAATGGACAAGTCTAAATTTTATCACAGGGATTCAGACTTTCTCTATTTTTGTCTCTTTTCCATAGGCAGTCTCAAAGTTAGGGAGAGACTAGTGTTCTCATTAGGTCTATTGTCAATTAGAGATAATATCTGTACAACACTTAGCATAATGTCTGGCACATAGTATGTTCTTAAAAATGCTTCTTCCTTCACCCGCTCCATCCCTCTTCCTTGGCAGCAGCTGCTAACTTCTTCCTCCTGTACCTTCCCTTGGTTGATCTGATGGGACTACTCAAAAATTAAGGTTTAGTTTTATCTTAGGAGATTTTAGTCTAAATACTACCCAGAGAAGACTAAGAAAGATAGAGCCAGGTCTAGGTGTAATCAAATTAGGCAGATGCCTAGGTCATACTATGCAGGATGACAACATAAATTTTTTTAGCAACTTATTTTATAAATACATATTAAAAATTTTACTATAGCCTTTCCCCCAGATATTTCTTCTTAATTTCCCTCCATTCTTCACAGAACCTTTTTTTGGTAACAATAAAAACCATTTAAGTAAAACCAACTAAAACATAGACTTTGTAAGTGTATACCACATTCTTTATCTGGGTTCCCCATGTTAGCACTGTGAGGATAAAGTTGTGTTTCCTTATTGGCTGTCTAGTACCAAGATTATTCATTATAATTAATCAGATTCTACTGAATGTAGTTACTATCACCTATGTTATTATACACATTGGGTAGATTGTTGTCTTGCTTCTTCTTTCTTTAGTCTATATCACTTGGCACAAGTCTTCCTATATTCTTCTTCATTCCTCATACCCTTAGTATCATGTGGTATGGTAATATTCCATGATATTCACATTCCACAACATGTTCAGCATTCCCAACTATGGGCACCCATTTTGCTTCTGGGTTTTCCGCTAGCATAAAAAAATACATATTTTTAATACCATAAAGTCCCACTGTTCATCACATCCAGGCATTTGTTTTGTGTTCAATCAAATTACATGTGTTACAGTGAAGATTAGAAGCATCCATGGAGGCTTCATGGAGAGCATAATTTCCCCAACTTGGCTGGAGAACTCAGATGTCTTTCCATTGCTCTCATGAGAGGAACCTTGTCAAAATAGCCTTAGGCTAAGGCCTGATGTATTCGTAGGAAAAATGGTGAGGTAACCACAGACTTCAAAAATGAAATAGAAGTTGTTAAAATGGCAAATGCCATTGAATCCTATCAGCATTACGAACTTGGCAGAAAATGACTTCTAATGAGGAATACAAATAACACCCTCAGTAAGCTTCTATTTTATTGTTTTCTTCCCCATCCCTAATTTCTACTATTTATTTGCAATGGAAATCTCTTAAAAATCAACTAACGAAAGCTTAGCAATATATACTTTTCATTAGAAATGTACTGATGTTTAGAGAATATATTAATTCACTTCCCCATTAATGCCCAGTGGCACTGGATTCCTTTTCGAGTAAATTCTGCTTACTTATTTTTAATTTTAGTGTCATAATCAAGTGATTGGCCATGTTTTATCAAAATTACATCAGAATCACCTTCCTTTTGTTTCACTGATAGCTTCTCATCACTTGTTTTCATGTTTCAAATAATTTAATTTGCAGCTTATGAGAAATCTTTAGAAATATGTAGACTGTGAAAAAAGCTGCAAGTCACTTAATTGAGAAAACTATGTTACGTGGAACATACTTTTAAAAAAGAATGAAACAAAAATTGGATTTTTCTGGGAAAGGGATATATAGTTATTTAATACTGGGATGAGAGATCTACTGGGAAACAGCTTAGATGTTTTTCCCCTGAGATTTATTGAATAACTTGTTAAATAATAAAAATATTAATTGGGTCAAATACTTGTAAGGGGCATGACACTGTATTATAAAAAATAAAAATGGCGAAAGAAAGAAAGGATATGCAAATAAACTTAAGACCAAAAAATAGGAAGTAGATGAAGGAAAGGATATTAACACTCAATATGAGAATTTTATATAGAAATTTACCTGATGTACATCAATTACTGTAGTAAGATAGGTCAAAAGAAGCTAAAAAATGCTTCAGTGACTAATCACTTGATCTGCTGTCACAAAGAAAGATTTGGAACCCACAGGCAACTCCAGTTTATAATAGAGCTTATTTATAAAACCTTATGAAGAAGGATAGCATAAGGTTATAAGTATCATTGTCACATAAAAGTCAAGTCGTCAAGCATTTAGTCAGGCACTGTGCTAAGCATTTGTGATACAAAGAAAGGCAAAAGATAATCCTTGTTCTCAAGGTTCTTATAGTCTAAATGAGAAGACAACATGCAAACAACTATATATAAACAGGAGTATACAAATACACACATATATGTACATATGTGATTTTTCTATATATGATAAATTGGAGATGATCTCAAAGAGAAGACACTACAGTTAAAGAAGACTAGAAAAGTCTTCTTGAAGAAGGTAGACTTTAGTTCAGACTTGACAGAAGTCAGGAAAGTGATACTGAGCAACAAAAGCAATAAGTTTAGAGAAAGTCATTCCAAAGACTTTTAAAAAGAAGTCAGCCTGGGAGGAGCTTGCAATCTCCATCATGTCCCTATCCCTAGCTTGCTACACTGGAGGCTTTGGGAAATTTTGCCTTTGAGTGAAATCTGGGACTCTCCCTTGGTTGAGCTGAGTTACTTTGCTCCCAAAAGGAAAGCTTTTTCACTCTGTATTGTCTGCTATATATTCTCATGTATACTTTCTCTGATTTCTGTGTTACTATTGACTTGGATAAAGGGGTTTCTTTGTTAAAAATAAAAATGATGCTGGAGTATAACAAATAGATAAAAGATAGAAAAGATCTATAAATGTTTTTAAAACAATCTCCACCACCAAGCACTAAGGATGTACCACATTTGAAC
The DNA here is from genome assembly GCA_028646595.1 of Phalanger gymnotis. Classification (NCBI taxonomy): domain Eukaryota; kingdom Metazoa; phylum Chordata; class Mammalia; order Diprotodontia; family Phalangeridae; genus Phalanger; species Phalanger gymnotis. Next base: position 9,455 of record JAQQSZ010019810.1, read on the forward strand.
TCTTAACATCAAAATCCCAGATATTCTTCAAGAGAAACTAAAAGTGACAGGAACTGAACAAATACGGCAGAATTTGTTTGATTAGACGCCCAGATAAAGGTAGAAGAATTCCTTGCTAGAGCTGATACGTTTTGAGGGTGTTGAGGTATTAATTTTCAAGGTGTCTGAGGAAAGGGGAAATAACAAAGGCATGAAAAACAATCTTGAACCTAATTATTACCAGGAGCAGGACAGAACATCAATAATTCTGAACCCATAGACCTGCTTTCCAACTTATGCAATTTTTTTTTTGTGAGAATGATCTATACACACGTCAAAGGCATCCTTGATGGACAGAAAAATGAAGGTATTAAAAATTCAAGACGACGTTTAACAAATACATTTTGTTATTTATATTACAATCAAAAAAAGTTAAAATAATTCACCTATGTTGATTAATGATATCAAATTAGAGGAAAAATATTTGCTACCTTGTGCTTTTGCTCTTCTTAGCGCAGTGATCATTTGAATTGAATGTTTTTGCTTCCAATTGGAATGAATGTGGAAATTAAATGCCAAGATGACAGTCCACTTACAATTTTGCTTTTTTACTTCATATATACACTTGTCATCGCTCTTTCCACTACTTAAAACAACTACACAATATTCTTTAAAATTAAACACAGATTCAATTTACTTCTCAAATGAAAATCTGAACCTAAAAATAAAAAAAAATATTCTAATGGACTGCTGAAAGGATTTTAGATTGCAGGAAGCAGTTCTCATACTTATTACACAGAATCTCCTCCTATTCATCCATATTCTCTTATTTATTTATTTTTATTTAATAT
>JAQQSZ010019811.1:0-10284 GCA_028646595.1 Phalanger gymnotis
CGGAGGCAGGAAGCTGCGGAAGCAGGGCTTACCCGTGTGTAGACCCAGGAGTGCGAGCAGGAACGTGAGGCCAGTAAAAATGATTTGGCTAAATACTATCTTGTTTTTCTGTGGCCTCCTGGTTACTCTTGTGAGGTGGGCTTTCTGGGCCTGGAGTCTTTTTGTCAAGATGTTGGAATGGGGAGGCTGGTTCACGGTTCTGCTGCAGTGGGGCCTAGATAAATTTCTTGTTGTTTTCTCCTTAGAGAACCTCTCATACCTTGTGATTTCGAACCATTCAGACATATACATGATTATATTTGAGATTATAAATTTGGCCTTCCTAATACATAAGTGTCTGAGGCCAGATTTGAATTCAGGTCATCTGAGTCCAGGCCCAGTGAGCCACCTAGCTGCCCCATGAAAGACTTAAGAACTATGATAAATGCATGATAAATCCTAACTCCAGAAAACTGATGACTAATTATAATTCTCTCCTCCTAGTAGAAAGGTTTTGGACTAGTGGTTCAGAATGAGATAGGAAACCTGAGACATAGCCAATGTGTAGATTTGTTTTGCTGTTTCACTCATTTGTTAAGTGAAAACTTATTTTTTTCAGGGTCTGAAAAGGCTGAGAAGGGTTCATGGGGCAGTGAGGTATAGAGAACTGATAACAAAAAAAGAAAATTAAGATCAACAGAAAAAATTTTAAATACACATAAGAGAGCAGAAAGAAGTTCAGAAGGGGACAGACAGGCAGGGAAGTGTTGGAAACTGCCATGTTAAATTTAATTTAAACAAATAAGCTATACAGAAGTGTCAATAAGATTCTCTTTTCTTCTTCATGTAGGGAAACGTTCTCATTTGTTGATGTCAAATCTATAATAATAAAAAAATTTTTTAAAGAAAATGTCATCATGACTAACCCTGACAGACTTTGCTCTTCTCAGCAACACAATATGCAGAGACAGCTCCAAAGGACTCATGATGGAGAGGGCTATCTACATCCAGAGAAAGAACTACGAAGTATGAATGCAAATCGAGGCACACTTCAGTCTCGCCTTTTTTCCCCTCCACTTTTTTTTTCTTCTCTCTTTTATATTTGTTGTTGGGTTCTGTTTTTTTTTTTTTTTATTCTGTTTCGGCTTTCTCATGAGTCATGAGAAAATGTATAAATTAATTCAATGCCTAGTTATACCTGGAAGTTATATGGGACTCCATGCCTTCTTGGGGAGGGAGGGGGGGAGGGAGGGAAGAAAATCTGGAACCCAAAATTATGTAGAACTGTTTGTTGCAATCTAAAAATAAAAAAAAATTAAAAAAAAAAGAAAATGTCATCATGTATTGAAGTGAAGAGGAAGATAACTAAGTAGTAATAGACACAGAAAAAAAGATTATCTTATTCCTTGAAATGAACTATAAATAGCTGATAAGCAAGTTTAGGTGGTTGTACTGAAGCTCGTGATTAGGTTTTCAATAAAACATTTAAGATTTTTAAAAAGCCTTTCAGGTCACACAGAGGGACACAGCCAAGGAAGAAACAGTGAGACACCATTGTTATTAATCACCCACTTGAAAAAAACAAGATGCTTCCTTTTCCCTCTCTGTTAAGGTTACCTGCAACTTAGGTCAAAGGACTCTGCTGCTTCTTCTGTTCACAAAACATATCACTGTGTTAACAAACTGGCACTGCTTTGAAAAAACTACTTCCTTTTGGCCAAACTCAAAGCACTCAGCGAGAAGAATGGAATGGGTTTCTTCAGACTCAGGCATAAGGTCAAGCAAAAATGTTAACAAATTTCAGTGGATTACACTGGTATCTGGTGGTGCAGTGGATAGAATGCTAAGGGACCTAGAGTCAGGAGGACCTGAGTTCAAATTTGTCCTCTGACCCTTACTAGCTATGTGACCCTGAGTAAGTCACTTAACTTGTTTGCCTCAGCTTCAACAGTAAAATGAGAAAAAATAATAGCCAACTACTTGCAAGGTTATTGAATCAAATGAAACGATGTTTGTACAAAGTGTGTAGCACAGTGCTTGGAGCAGAACAGGCAGTGGAGAAATGTTTATTTCCTTCTCTTCCTTCCTCTTCTACAGCGAGTACCTGAGTTCTACCCCTTCAACTTGTTTTTTTTTAATAAATGTGGAGAAATTAATGTGTTAACTCTTGTGTTAATGCAAAAGAAAAATACTCAGCAACTATTGGCTACAGTCTGGTCACCTGCTGTTTACATTATTCACTGCCCTAATATGAAGGGATATACAAAAGCATTTCCATCCATACAACTAAATATTGGCACTCCTGTGAAGGCCTTTCCTTAGATCTGTGCACCAATGAGTTACTGAGGAAAAATGGAAATAGTTGAAATCAACCATTGGCCTTCCTCCACTTTGGTCCAACCTCCCCTCTTTCTACGTGGATGGACTCTGACAAATTGGCTCAACAATGTTCTGTCCCCTTTTAGAAAGGAAGTATGAACAAGATGTCATTCTCGTGTGCCTCTGCCTTCTGCTTCATACTGACGACAGAAGCTCTCAAATGTACAAAAGAATAATTTGTGCTAAACAGTTCAGGAAAAATAATTCGTATCTGTTTCAACAATCCGGCTAGCAACTGTCGTGGGGGTGTAAGACCAACACAACCCCAACAACAAGAACGCTACCAGCACACTGCAAAAGCACAGGTTCTTTAGATCTGCTTAACTAAGGAAAGCTACATGAAGTGGTTGACAAGCTTACTTTTAATTCAGCATACAAATATCACTCACTTAGTTCAGGGGAAAAAGCCAGCACCCTGAACTTCAGAACAAAACACAGAGTAGAAACATCAACAGACAGACCTTGTCTGATTCAAATCCCAATACATAGTTACCAGAGTTTAACAAAGTCTCAGCATCCAGGTTACAAGCTAGAGGGCTCCTTAGCTATAGCTGCCCGGGGTCTCTGCATCAGCACCATCACGAGTGAAAGCCCTGCGCAAATGGCTCTGTCTTCTCTTCTTATAGGGTTTCTGACATTATCAAACATCATCTGAACGACCAGAACTTAGGCTGCTATTATTGGCTCTTGAGTTAGCTCCTCCCCTTAGGACCCTGGGAGGTTCACATCCACATAGGTTAGGTTAACACCTAATAGGGGTTAGAGCCTGGGGCTTAGCGCTTAGTAAGACTCGATGAAATACACTCAAAAGCAAACAAAAGCCAAACTCTTCAAGGGCACTTGTTGAACTAAGAGCCCATTTTGCTTACCAATACACTCCACCCCATGTTATAGGTTACATAATCTAATCGGCCATATATCCTAGAACATACATAGTGTGTTGGTACGCAAAATGGGCTCTTAGCACTTAGTTCAACAAGTGCCTTTGAAGAATTTGGCTTTTGTATCCTTTGAGTAATTCAGTGTATTTCATCAAGCCTTACTGGATTGGTAACTAAGGTGGGGCCCAAGGTGGGGCTAACTCAAGTGAGGGCCTAGTTTTACATGAGTTTGAGTGATAGGTTTGGGACATCAGGGGCTCTTAGAGGTTTAAGTGGCCTCTTTGTGACGATTTTAGGTCATGACTCACTCCTGACCCTGAAAAAGATATAAAACCAGGGATTGGCTTTCTCTTCTTTGGAGCTCTTTCCCACAGCAGTGGTGGTGTGAGTGACTCTGGGCCAGCCCTTGTTCTGAGCTCCCAGACTGAACCTAGACGTTGGTAACTATGAACCTGTATTTGGTCTGTCTGTTGATGTTTGTAGTTTGTTTAGTGCTCTCATTCGTGGTGGTGCTGAGGCAGACTCTGGGCAGCTGTAACTAGGAGCCCTCCAGCTCCTGTAACCTGGATGCTGAGATTTTGTCAAACTCTGGTAACTGTGTATTGGGATTTGAATCAAACAAGGTCTGTCTGTTGATGTTTGTAATTTGTTTGTATTTGTTCTGAAGTTCAGGGTGCTGGCTTCTTCCCCTGAACTAAGTGAATAATATTTGTATGCTGAATTAAAGTAAGCTTGTCAACCCCTTCACATAGATTTCCTTAGTTAAGCAGATCAAAAGAACCTGTGCTTTTGCAGCGTGCTGGTAGCATTCTTATTGTTGGGCTTGGCTGGGTCTTCCACCCCCACAACAGCTGCTAGCAGGATTGTTGAAACAGTATCTTATCTCTTCTGTAATATGGATGCTTTCTCCACTAAAACCCACCCCAATGTGATGCACTGAATTGGAGGCAGGATATGGATTTTTACTCTTCTCTCCTCTTTGGGTCTTGACTTTTAGACCCAAATGAGGTTAGATCAAATGACCTCTAATGTCCTTCCAGCTCTAGGTATATGAGTCCTCTCCCTCCTTCACTCAAGACTCTCCATTTAGTTTCCAAGATAGAGTGCCTCTTTGGACAGTCTCATATAGCTATGTTCTCCATAGCCAGCCCAGAGGATTTGAGCTTCCCTAAGAGAATTTTTTTTAGTTAAGTTTTTAAAAAATTTATTTAGTATTTTATTTTGCCTCAGTTACATGTAAAAAACAATCTTTAACATTTGTTTTTAAAACTTCTAAGAGATTTTTAATACTGCTTAAGGAAACCCTAAGTTTCTATTTCAAACAACACACATATTCTTTACTCTTTCCTTTAAACTTTTATTTATTGTACAAATTATTTACACCATCAGCTGCAATTGCCCACGTGGATCGAACCCACCCAACCTGACCAATCTGTAGCAGGGACTGGCCCTTGCCTCAAGCTCACGAAACATGCAGCCTTTTTCTTTGTTGTGAACTCAGTTAACCCCAAAGCACCTCAGTCACAAGGGAATAAATAAAAGTGCCGACCAAAAAAATACATATCAAGAACTGCCAAAAAATTAATAGTCTTTCCCTTAATGTTCTGTACCGTCTTCCCCCACCGGTAAGTGCCAAGGGCAGGACGGGAAGATCGGAAAGGGCCTTTTAGGACTGAATGAAGGAGCAAGGTAAACTGGAGGCTGAAAAAAAAACCAATAGATATTAAGTACCAAAGGGGTTTCATTAACCAAAGACACCGAGGACCCACTACAAGTATGGGGTTGACTTTAGAGAGCTATTATGGAACCCAAGTCCCCCTAAGTGAATATTAAAACAAAAACTTTTCAGGACAGACTTCTAGCCCAGGAAATAACCTTAATTCCCAGCAGTAAGGTCTCTGGATGGCCACTGGAATAGTGATTAGGTGATCCAGAAGAGGGACCACCACAGGAAAATCACAGAGGCAGTCCACATGCTCAAAGCTGGAAACCCCTATCTGGGCCTGAGGGATGAAGGGTTGTGTCTGTTTTCCAGGGTGGTGATTGCACCTGCCTTCCTACATCCTACTGGAAGAGGATGAAGGCAAGAAGCAACACCTTGTCTGGGTCCCTGAGGAGAGCAGTAAACATGGGGCATGGAGGATCTAGGAGTGCTAAGGCCCCAGCTGCAGGATTCTGGCTCCAGCGGATGGGAGAGGACAGCACCCTGGTCAAGAAAGAACAAATGACAGCTGAAAGAGGCTGAAGCCACAGATGAGCTATAGCAGCTCAGGGAGATGGCAAGGAGCAGGGGTGATGGGGCTTGTCCCTCCTGGTCCCCACCTGGAGGTTTCCAGGAGGCTGAGGCCCTGCCGTAAGTTCTGTCTCTTCTTAGGACCCTTGTACTTGCTGGTTTTGGCAACAAAGATGGCTTGTAGTATTCTTGGTGTAGAGCGCTCCACTGGGAATGGGTTTTCACAGCAAAGCATCCTTGAAAATGGAAACTTTCCAAATGGGAGAAATTTCTAATCTTGCAATTATCATTATTATTACTACTCAAATTTGTAATAAAAAAAGGAAATCTTTCAAGAGAGATTTGCCAGTTTCAACCAGTCAAGACACTCCACAGAGCTTCTCAGAAATTCATAGCATTCATAATTTCTTTTTTCCCTTCTCCCTTGCCCATACCCCTCCAATCTCTGGCTGATAAGGATACAGCTCAATTTTTGATATTAAAGCAGGTGTCTTTTGAGCATATTCTCAGTGCCCTGAACCTGAGAGAAAGGACACAGGAAGGCTTTACCACAGGTCAGTAGTGTGCCATAAGTTCAGGAACTCTAGATCCCTTTCTCCTTGCCTCAGTGCTTCCAGAATGGGGAAAACATTAAGAAAAAGGAATTCATATCTAGCAAGGATAGTAATCCTTTGCTGGAAAGAATTCTTCAGTAGAATTCAGATACATAGTAAATAGGATCCCTATGCCAGAAAATTTTCTCTAGCAGGGTCTTAGGACAAGATACTAGTGCCATGCAAAAGATGGATTCACAGAACATAGCATACTGTCCAACACAGAGGAAAATGAACAGACCCAGCTGAACCTCTGTGGGAAAAGAAATTCAATGCACAGTATCAATGGCCTCCAAGCCAACCATGCACTCTAGAATGCCCCTTGATGCTACTACGGCTAAAGGTCAAGATACACCCATTATGTTCAGTTTGAGAGGCTGTAGCTTTATCATCTCATATATTCTAAACTCTGTGTAGTTTCCTCACCTGGCCTGAATTCAAGAGCGGGGAAAAACAAACAAACAAAAAACCCCATCAAAAGAACTCTCCTGGGGCTTTATGAGCTCTTCTGGAAATGCTTACATAAGCGGCTCCTCTTCCAGTTCTGCACCCAGTGTCACATGACACCAGGAGAAGGTCACCTTTGTGCTGCCAGTTCCCATTAGAGGTAGAACAACGCTATGGCCTATGTATGCCTGCTTTGCGCAGGGAAACAAAGCAATGACCAGTCATGCTGGCCAGTTCCTATAGCAGATACTATGATTATCTCTGCTCCTGATGAGAAAAGACAAAATCCTTTCCACGGAGAAGGTCTTGAGGCTGTCAGATCCCAAAGGGAAGAGAAAAGAGGGTTCCGTTGGGGAGCAATAGGAGAGGGAGCTGGAGCAAGACATGGGCAGATATTAAGGCTTCCAGCGAGCCAGCTGTCAAGAGCCCTTGGTACACAGCCTTCTACAAGGCAGGTAGTCCCAACTACAGAAATCTTCTGCTCCCTGATGATCAAATGGAATTCCTCTTCTCTCAGATGGATAACATGCCAAAAACTTCCAATATTTATGTACCATACCGAAATGGCCTATGGTGAGGAGAAAGAAATAATACAGGATTTCGGGGCAAGGCCTAGAGGTGGTTAAAAAAAAAAAACTCCAGAAATAGGGGAGCATGCAACATCTTCTGGCTGACTATGACGTCTGCCCTAAGGGCCAAAGGTTATGTCTATGCTCTGCCTGAAAGGAAACTGCACCCAGGGCACTCTGGAGAACCCAGGGGTCAGATGGACAGTAGAAGAGTAGATCAGAGCATGCCAAAGCCCTCGCAGCCCTCACTGATGGCCAGTTGCAGCATTTTGTGCACATCTTCATATGAGTCATATGTAGGGAGGCACAACTGGTTGAAACTGGAAAGTAAGAAGAAAATCAATTAAATTATATTACTAATGACTGCTCACATAGGACAAGGGGTGGAAATATGTTCCTCCAAAAGGATGCCATTTCTGGTCCACCACTTACCATGTGTGTGCAGTGGGTAACGTGCTATGGGTTGGAGCTGCAATGATCTGGAATGAAGGACAGAGGGCGGCAAAGCCTCCGGGTGGCAACTGAGACGAACCAGTTGTGAACTGAAGCAACCTCGCCAATTCTTCCTGTGTGAGGCTAGAGACCACAGTCCAAAACCATCTCATTACCTGGCAAGAATTGCACAGAGTGAGAAAAATCAAGAAAAAGGAACTCATCCCAAGATGATCAGCCTGTTGGTTTAGGGAATAGGAAAATAAATTCTGGGATATGGAGGAGTTACGTGGGTAACACTGGGAATTGCTGTTTCAAAAGTGTAAGGAAAGGAAGGATTATGTCAAATGATCTCTTCTAAGATTAGCTCTAATTGCTGCATGTGTACAAAGCATTGGCGATGGGACCGTTTCATTCTAAGACCAGGAGGGAATCTCAGCCTACTCAGGAAGTGGAATGGTACCAAAAGCTATTGTCTGGCATTGGAAGACCTTCCCAATATGGCCCCTTCCCACCTTTCCTCTTCTTACATTATACTCTTCGCCCTCCACTCACTCTATAATCCAGTTTCCCTGGCCTACTTGCTGCCCCTCGAACATGGCTCTCCATCTTCTGACTCTTTTTAGTAGCTGTCCTCCAAGCCTGCAACACGCTGCCTCCTCAGCTCTGCCTATTAAGTTTCCCTGGCTTCATTTATGAGAGTTCAAATTCCACATTCTGTAAGAGGCTTTTCCCAGTCCCCCACCTGCTTGTGCCTTTCCTCTGGAATTTCCTTCTATCTTCTCTGTATCTTGTTTGTCCCTAGCTATGTACATGTTTTCTCCTCCATTAGAAAGTCAACTCCTTGATGGAAAGAGATTATTTTTGTCTTTCTTTGTATCACAAGAACTTAGCTCTGTGCCTGGCACAACATAAGTGCTTAATAAATTGCTGGCTGAATGATTACCTAGAAATCCCTTGACTGAAAGTAGTAAGCCTCAGTCTGGTCTACTTCAGCAGTCAACAAATGCTGTAATTAACCTTTTCTATGAATATTTATTAGCTGATTATTTGTATTTCCTACTGCATACTTTCCAATTTTCCTGATGAGTGCACTAGAAAAGCCCCTAAGGATTCTGTTCCCCTAATATTTCAATCTCCTTACCTCGACTTTTCATGCCTTTCCATTAAACATGTCTACTTCTCTGATCCCCTTTAACCTTCTTCACAGCCTCTTATTCTGAATTCTCCAGTTTGTTTCTACTTTGAAATCTGTTTCCCAAATGACAAGGTGGGATGCCTGGTATGATGAGGTATAATTTTTATTTCTGTTCGTTTAAGAAAGAGGAGCTAATGACAAAATTTCTTTCTGAACAATAACAAAAAGCACTACAAAACTAATCATCATGTAATTATAGTGACCAAGCTTGGCTCCAAAGAAGAGATGAAAAAATGTATTCCCTATCTTTCATTCCAGAGGTAGACGACTATGGAAGAGAAACACTGCATATACTGTCAAAACTCAGTTGATGATTTGGTTAGTTTTGCTGAGCAGCTACTTTTTCTCCTATAAAATTTTTTTTTAATTACAAAGGTTGGCTGACGGGGGTGGGGATAGGTTTGGAAATAAAGATGACATAAAAACAAAGTATTTAATTTTTTTTTCATTTCAAAAATTTTTTCTATTTACCTTTTCCCTGAAATGCCATGAGCCTCCCACCACCACAGCATGTGCCTTAAAGTCAGAGACATTGATGTCACCAGTACCACACATCAGCAGCTAGAAGGAGATTGGTAAAAATTAATGGGAACATACTCACCAACTCAGTGCTGTAACAAAAGGGTGTAATTTCTATTGAGTTTTCTTAGATCATCCTTCCCTATACTTTATTGAAGTAACTATCTAACCAATAACGCTACCACAAATTAAAATATATTTAAATGCGACCCATTTCCTAAACCAATATACAAAAATCCTGAATAAAGAGATGATATCTCAAGAGAATAAGTGAAAATTCTAGGAGAAAAAAGGCAAGGTCATAACCCTAACATCAAAGTTCTTAGAGGCCAAACAGTAACTGCTAGCTACTTCTGTGAAGAGAAATAACAAGAGTGGACAAGGAATACAGAGCAGTTATTTAAGCCTTCCTCTGGGCCTTGCAGAGCACATGAGGAGCACTGAAGGAAGCAAGGAGGTGCTCCTGTCTCAATGGAAGCACTCAAAGCAACCCTGAATGCTTCTGATACGCCTTCCTTCCTGACTACAGTCATTTTAAAATTAAACTTTAATTCTCTCACCTTTAGCCCTTAACTTCCTCTCTTTCAAGCATATAAATGGAAAACTATACTATACTAGGGATAATAAAAATATTAGTACATTAATAATTTCAGAGCTCAAATGATAATCTCGTTTGGTTCAAAATCTGAAAGATATTCAATACATAGCAAACAAAAAAAAAGACACACTATTCATAGACCATACAAACACCCAGACCTAACTAAACCTATTAAATAATCTCTTCCTACCACACGCACACACACACAAAGTCTGTAGAACTAACCAACCAATGGTAATTTAAAATCATTGAAGAATTTTTCCTTTCCTTCTGCCCAAATATGACAATAGTAAATAAATATGACAATAGCTACATAGGGGGGCGGAGCCAAGATGGCGGCTGGGAAGCAGTGACTGGCGTGAGCTCCCCACCAAGTTCCTCCAAAAACCTATAAAACAATGGCTCTGAACCAATTCTAGAGCTGCAGAACCCACAAAGTGGCAGAGGGAAGCAGGG
>JAQQSZ010019812.1:0-10284 GCA_028646595.1 Phalanger gymnotis
GAAAGGAGGGCTGACTGGAGAACAGGGCAACCAGAATATATGCCATCTTGGAGTGGGGGTGGGTAGAAATGGGGAGAAAATTTATAATTCAAACTCCTGTGAAAATCAATGCTGAAAACTAAATATATTAAATAAAAAAAAAAGAGGTAGGAAGTGGTGGTTGTAAGGGGTTTGAGAAGAGAAAATGCATGTGCGTTTATGTAGCACATTTTATGAGGAGAGTCAATTAGAGTAAGGAGCAGGGTTGTTCAGCTGTTTTTCAGTCATGTCCCACTTGGGGTTTTCTTGGCGAAGACATTGGAGTGGTTTGCCATTTCCTTCTCCAGTTCATTTTACATATGAGGAAACTGTGACAAACAGGGGTAAGTAACTTGTCCAGTCACACAGCTAGGAAGCGTCTGAGGTGGATTTGAACTCCGGAAGGTGAGTCTTCCTGACTCCAGGCCCAGTGGTCTGTGCACTATGGCACCACCTAGCGGCCCATGGAGCAGTAAGGGCCTAGTTAAGATTAGATTAGCTCCTGGTCATAGGTCCTGAACGATTAAATAGGAAAAAGTTTGGGTGGAATTTCGCCATTGGTCAAACAGGGAAGCCATGTGCCATATGTAATTGAATATATCGCAACTGTTTAGTTTATCTAGCCAGTACAAGTTGCTATAAGGTGATAAAACCAAGGGAATGAAACAGCGGCAAAGCTTCCACCCACATTAGGGAGAGAAAAAGGAAGGAGAGAATACATTATTATTGAGTCAAAATGAAAGAAATAAAGCTGTTAATGACATCTTGTTTTTCAGCTACCACCCAGAAAGTGTCTTGACTGCTTCCATAGAGGAGTCCAACAGAAAGGCAAACTAGTTAAGAGAACAGCAGCTAGGAAGTCTTCCAGCAAGTAACACTGTGGAAAAAAAAAAAAAAGCAAATATATAGTAGTCACATGTGTGTGAAAGGTGATTAACACTTTGTTTGTTGCATGTCTGCATGACCAGGAGGTCATATAACCTCTGCTATGTCAGAGGAAAAGGTTGTGGGAAGGGGGGCATCAGCAGTAAACCAATTTCTCATTAACTTCAATATCTTAAAAGCTCTGACGTGAAACATGATTTTGGGGTGATTCTTTCCTTTTGAGACCACGATAAAGCAGCTACGTCGCCTCCCAGGCAGAGAAAGCAGCGCTCTCGGAAAAGTCGTTTGGGGCTAAGTACATTCTAATTCTTCCCCCTTTCTGGTAGCCAAGGGGAGCCCCTTGGAACAGTCAACTGGATTCACCCATTAGAATACAAGGGTTCAAATCCCACTTCAGATGTTCACTATATGACCTTGGGCAAATCACTTAACCTCCCTTAGTTTCCTCATCTGTAAAAGGAGGGAGTTGGACTAGATAGATGGTTTTGGAGGATTCTTCCAGCTTTAGAGCTGTGATCCTTTTGTCCAGTGAATACTGACTCTTCAATTAAAAAAAAAAAAAGCTTTTTTGATGCCTTTTTTTTAAATATACCAGTTGTTTCCTGATAGACCCTTTCCCATCAAAGTATGTTCCACTATAATAAAGAAAACCATCTGAAGTTAAATAAAACCATCTGGAAGAATGACCATGTCTAAAACTGTAGGCAACATGAAGTCTCCTACCTCTCTCTTGTGAGAAGCGTGTTTCATTAACTGCAGGGAACAAGATTGGTCACTGCAGTTAATCAGACTTTACAATGTTGAATCTTCTGTCTTTAAGTACTGTTTTTCATTTATATCATTGTAGTCATTGTGTATATTGTTCTCGACTCAGTCCTTAAAAGCTTTTTAGACTTATTGATGCAATGAATTTAAAGCTCCTTGGATAGCTTTAATTAGTCTGTATGAATTTCCATTTCTTCCAAGTGAGACAGACCTCAATTCAACCTTTCCGAGTATTTCCTTGAAGAAATTCAATTTGCCTCCTTGGAGCATAACAAAACAATCCAGGGCTCAAAGAACAACAAACAAAAGGAAACAGACCAACTGACTGGAGATTAAGGAACTTCCTTCCCTAAATGGGTACCAAAGGGCCGGGGAAGAGATGGCAGGAGGAGGAAGTAGAAGAAAGACAGAACACAGAAGGGAGAAGATACTGAAGTCTTGTTTCTAAGGTGGTACAATGGATAGAGTGCTGGCCCTGGAGTCAGAAAGACTCAACTCCTAAGTTCAAATCCGCGCCTAGACACTTACTTGCCACATGACCCTGGGCAAGTCCTTTAACCCTGTTTGCCTCAGTTTCTTCATCTGTAAAATGAGCTGGAGAAGGAAATGGCAAGCCACTCCAGTATCTTCACCAAGAAAACCCCAAAGGGGTCCCAAAGAGTTGGACATGATTGAAAATGACTGAACAACAACTTGTCTCTTAGCCCAGCCTGGGACAGCTTTAACTAGTTCACCTCAGCCTGTGCTTTGATGGGGATGCTGGAGATGCTAAGTGCTGGGCTGGATGGAACAACTTTATCTAGTCTGTCTGCTCCAAGTCCCAAGCCTTCCCCACTGGGTGAAGGTCTTTTTGAAAAGCAAGGGGATGGGGTTACATCGGCTCAATAATCCTCTTCTTCTTTAGCCGGCTCTCCACGAGAGCCAACCCCAAGCTTTGGAACCAGCTTTGGGCATTAGAGAGGATGATTTCAGCGTCCTGTGCTGTTCAGCTGACTTTAAGCCTAAGTGAAGATTGTTTGCATAGCCTCATTTTACAGATGAAGAAACAGACACAAAGATTAACACTGACCTGCCTCATTGGGTGAATTAACAACGAAATGACTGAAAATACTTTGAATTCTTTTAATTTCAAATCAATCAGCTCATGACCTTTGCAGACTCTTTCTTCAGGCCTTTCCCATTAGCGTTCACAGAAGACGTAAGAGAATGCCTGGAACTAGGGGCTTGGTGTCCAGGGACGAGTCACAAACATCACCGAGTCTCAGTTCACTCATCTGTAAAATGGGGCAATAAAACTGGTACCTATCTCAGAGTTCCTGTAAAAATCAAGTAAGATAACGTAAAAACACTTTGCAAACTTTCAAGTACTAAATGTCAGTTGTTTATTGATTTGTTTTTATTTGTGCATGTTTTTATTTGACTCTACTCACATGAGTGGAATGACATTCCCAGTACCATTCTCCCATTCCTGCCCAAGGACCCAGGATCTTGGAGTCGGTAGGGATCGTAAAGGCCATTATTTCATTTTTTTCCTATTTTTTAAATCTTCACAAACACCATTTAAAATGAGCACTTCTTTATGAGCACAGTAGAATAGGCAAAGAGGATTATACGTGAAAATGAGAATATTATGTACAACTTATTTTTCTTTTTAAAGTACATTATATATATGTGTGTGTAATATGTACAAGTCTAATGAGTATATATACATATATTATATACATATAATAATGTGTATATGTAAATACACACACACTATATATATTAATATAATTAATATTATAACAAGAAAGGATGTCTAGATCTCACCCAAGGGGAAACTCCCCAAAGTCTCTAGTGTAGCAAGATGGAATAGGGACGTGATGATGACTGTCAGTTCCTCTCATGTTGACCTCTTCCCAGAGATCTTTTCACCAGCAACCTTAGTCTTTTTCCCCCAAATTGTTTATTTATTTTTAGTTTTCAACATGCACTTTTATAAGATTGCAAATTCTAAATTTTTTCCCCTCTCTCTTCTCCCCTCTCCCCAAGATGGCATGCAATATGACATAGGCTTTACATGTACAATCTTATTAAACATATTTCCACGTTAGTTTTGTTGAGAAAGAAGAATCATAACAAAAGGGAAAAACCAATAGAAAGAAAAAAGAGAAAATAGACTTCTTCGACCTGCATTCAGACTCCATAATTCTTTCTCTGGATATGGATAGCATTTTCCACCATGAGCCTTTTGGAGTTGTCTTAGATCCTTGCATTGCCAAGAAGAGCTAAGTCTATCAAAATTGGTCATTGAACAATTTGACTGTTACTGTGTATAATGTTCTCCTGGTCCTGCTCACTTCACTCAGCACCAGTTCATGTAAGTCTTTCCACGTTTTTCTGAAATCTGTCTGCTTGTCACTGAAATTGTCTTTTCTTTCAATACTGGGACCCTACGCTAGAAGAAGACTGGCTTGGAGAGTCTCCAAAGGGGACACCCACTTGAAGAGTCCCCAGAGGGGTGAGTGGCTAAGAACTGAAGCTCTTATCTCTCACTAACTCCATCTCACCCTTCAGATAGAACATCTCTACCAGTGAGGAGAAAGTCCTGTGCCAATGACCTTGGGACAGGGGTCACAAATATAATTTATGTGTTTGCTTGTTAATTAGGAATTTCCCACTTATAAGATTGTATTCTACCCTAGGTAATTCTGGTCTTACATCCCTGTTGCGAAATCACTTCTTGACTTCTTCCCACTGTCTTGGCTTCATTCATCGCAAGTGGCCCAGAGCAAGCCACTGTATCTGTGTGGGCGAGGGAGTTTGGCAAAGATATAGTTTGCTATTTCCTTCTTCAACGTATTTTCCAGATGAAGAAACTGAGGCAAACAGAGGTTAAGTAACTAGCGTGGGTTATAGTTAGTATGTATCTGAGGTCAAATTTGAACTCAGGTCCTCCTGGCTGAAGGGCCCATGCTCTATCCACTGCACCACCTAGCTGAGAGTGAATGGATACAACTCTGGCTTTAGAAATCAGAGGCAGAATTTGAAGCCTGGTCTTCCTGACACTTATTTAAACTTTCTGGGCTTCAGTTATATCATCTGCAAAATAGGAATACTCATAACTTGCATTATCTGCCTCCTAGAGTTGGTGTGGCTGCTCTCATCAGACAAGGAATACAAAACACTTCATGAACTAACTAGCTATAATGACTGTAGTTATCATTTCTTGAGGGGAGCCTGATGTGTCTCAGTTCTTAATCAGTTGCTCCTGACTTCTTTGAGCCGTGAGCATATGGTTGTGGTATGTGAGCAACCAATTATGAAGACTGAGCATATGTGAACAGTTTAGTGTTTTAATCAAGTGAAACTTATAAGACTCAATTCAACATTTAATGAGAGGCTTAATAGTTCTTGTGCTGTTGGTGATAATGGACAAACAGCAGCTCACGTAAATGATTTTAATTACTATTAGGTTACATAGTCAAACGGCGCTTCTCCACAGGGTCAGCTGAGGAGAGAGGAGGGGCAGCTTAGGACAATCCCTCTGGATGCTCTGAGAACATACCGAGGGATGTTCCACCCCACAATGTGTGTATGGAGGCTCAGGACAAGGAAGGCCAAGTTCTCGGTCTTGGCTTATATCCCTAAGGTGCCTTATATCAGGTTCCCTATATCAGGAAAGGGCTTAGTGTATGCCATACTTGTGCATTTTAGCGTCTGCTCCCTATCCTCTTGAATATTCTATAAAGAGGAAGGGATCATAGATATAATACCGAAAGGGACCTTTGGGTGCCACTCTTTCATGTTACAGATGAGATTCCGAGAAGGAATTGACTTGACTTTTATCATATAGGTTGTAAGACAGCTAGATGGGACAGTGAATAGAGCACAGTTGGTCCCAGAGTCAGGAAGACCTGGGTTCAAATCCAGCTTCAGACACTTACTAGCTGTATGATCTGGGGCAAGTCACTTAATCCTGTTTGCCTCAGTTTCTCATTTGTGAAATGAGCTGGAGAAGGAAATGGTAAACCACTGTAGTGTCTTTGCCAAGAAACTCCAAAAAAGGAGTCAGGAAGAGACAGGCACCACTGAAACGAATGAACAACAAAGTAAGCAGTAGAGCTGAGCTCAGTACTTTACTGGTCCTTTTCCAGGGCTTCAGAGGCTGTTCCTGGATCAGATGCACCAGTCTCCTGTTCCATACTCCCCTGGGCTGTTGGTTGGCTTTTGTCCTTTATTCTCGAAGAGGACCAAAATGACATCACTATGCTAGAGTCAAGTTTTTATGTGTCGGACTGTGGCTGATCAGACCCACATGAGCTTGGAATGCTCTACCACAGGTCAGACACAAATAGTCTGTGTGAACATTTGGGGTGGATTCTCTAAATCTGTGCATTCTGTGTTTCCCCTGAGGTGCTTCAACTCTGCTCTGCTAATAGAGCGCAGCACCTTCTCCTATGTGGGCATGTCATGCTGAGCCATCCTGTGCCAGTGTCTCCCATGTCACACAATCAATTCCAAAGTTCTTAAGAGAGACCTTGAGAGTGTTGCCTCTTCTGACCACCCTGTGAGCTCTTGCCCTGTGTTAGTTTTCCATAAACTAGTCTTTTTGGCAAGCATATGTTTTGCATTTGAACAATGTGGCCAGCCCATTGGGGTTGTGCTCTCGGAAGCAGAGTTTGAATGCTTGGCAGTTTAGTTCGAGTAAGGACCTCAGTGTCTGGTATCTTATCGTGCCAGGTGATCTTCAGAATCTTCCTAAGACAATCCAAATGGAAGCCATTCAGTTTCCTGGCATGGCGCTGGTAGACTGTCCAGATTTCACAGACATACAACAATGAGGTCAGCACACAGCTCTGTAGACCTTTGGTTTGGTAGTCAGTCTAATACTTTCCTTTGGAGCCTCCCAAACACTGAGCTAGCTCTGGCAATTCCTGCATCAACTTCATTATCAATGTGTACATCCCTGGGATCAAGGTATCAAGGTAAGTCAACTCATCCACAGCATTCAAAACTTCTCCATTTGCTGTAACTGATGGTTCCACATATGGATGATATGGTGGTGGCTGATGGAGCACCTGTGTTTTCTTGGTGTTAATTGTTAGACCAAAATTAGCACAAGCAGCAGAGAAGTGATCCATACTTTGTCGCATCTCAGCTTCAGAGGCTGCAAACAGAAAATCATGCACCAACACTCCCTCCACTTTGGTCTTGGCTTGGAGCCTTTTCAAGTTGAAGAATTTACCATCAGCTTAGTGGCTGACCTTGACGCCGTGTTTATCTTCATTACAAGCATTTGACAACATGGCTGAAAACATGCTAAAAGCATTAGAGCAAGCACACAGTCTTGTTTCACTCTGTCGGTGACTGGGAGAGCTAGAGAGCACTGTCCATTATCCAGAACCCTGGAAAGCATGCCATCATGAAACTGAGGTACAATGCTGATGAAATTCTCTGGGCAATCAAATTTAGACAGAATTTTCCATAAGTCCTCATGACTAACAGTATCAAAGGCCTTGGTTAGATCTACAAATGTTGTGCACAGACCTCTGTTCTGCTCCTGGCATTTCTCCTTGTCTGCTCCTGCCCGTTGTGAACGGAACCTCTTGGATCTCAAAGGACTCAACATCACCCCTTGCCACAAGGTTAGATATTGATAAAGAGTCTCAAATAATCTAATTACCCTCCTCCCTCAATGGGTTTCTTTTCAGATACTGATTATCTTGAATTCATTCCTCATTGCTTAACATATTCCCACTCTATCCTAATTCTCCCCAACCCAATGACTCTGAACTCCTGGCTGCCACTACACAAATCCCATTGCCTACCCCCCACTGCCCACTCTTTTACTACCTTCCCCTCTTCACTCCTCACCGTTCCTCCTCAATTCAATGCTGGCTCATGGTCTTTTTCTTCTCCCCAACTCTTTCTTTCATATGAAAGGATTTCAACACACATACTGACAGTCCCTCAAACACCTTACCCTCCTAATTCCTTACTCATTTCCTATGACCTCCACTCTACCTCGACTACACGTAGAGATGGCCATGCCATACCCTTGATCGTGCCATCAACCACAAGTGTTCCACTTGCACGTTCATGACGTCTGAGCTTCCATTATCTGATCGTAATCTTTTGTCTTTCTGCCTTACGATTCCTAATCCTTTTCTTCATCCTACTATATCTTTCAGTCCTTCCAACCCTAGTTCTTTCCCCTGCACTGGCTACATAATCTCAGCTGGCCCCTCACTGCAGCAAGGCATTCTTTTTATACCTCCTAATTCATTCACTACCCCACTCACCACGATTTCCTTTCTCTTCCTTTTCAGATCTTCTATGGCTCCCCTTTCCCCTTCCTCAGCTGAGAAACTTGCCCCATACTTCACTAAAAAACCGAGGGCATTTGCAGAGAGCGCCTTCTTCTCTCTCCTCCTCTCACATCACTCAAATATCTTCAACCACTATCTCCTTCACTTCACTCCCAGCTCTTTCTCTGGTCTGTTCTACCTCCTACTAGTTGCCTCAGGCACCAAAGGATGACTGTATCCTGATGGCTGCTTCAAGATTGATCAGTTGCTGTCTGGGATCACCATATCTTCAGATGCCTCAGCCACTCTGCTCACTTTACCTCCAGCTCACTCTCAAATCTGCTCCGACTCCACGCCAGCTGCTTTGCCATGGTGTAGATTCACTCCCCCCTTCTATGTTTTTCTATCCCTAGCACTTAGGTAGTGCTTGGCATATTAAGAGCTTAATAAAGGCCCCCTCTGTGTGTCTCCCTCCCTCTCATCTATAACTGACATTATCTAACATCTATCTATCCACCTACCCATCTATCATTTATCTATCCTATCCATCATCTATCCATCCATCTATTCATCCATCTATCTATCTTTCATCCCTGTCTCACAGGAAGAGATGGATCTTCTCCTTGCCAAGACATATATCTTGCACTCTTAATCCTGTTCCATCCCATCTACAGTGGATTGCCGCTTTACTATTCACATTCTCTCATTAATCTTCAGTCTTTTCCTGTCTAAGGGCTGATTCCTTGTTGCCTACGTATTCATGCCTCCCAATCCTTAAAAAACTCTTAACTTGATCCACCTATCCCTGCTAGCTATCATTCTATATCTCCCCATCCTTTGTGACTAAATTCACTGAGAAAAGTCGGTGACTCCATTTCCTCTCATCTCTTATTTCTCAGTCCTTTGCTGTCTGGCTTCCCACCTCATCACTCCACTGAGATTGGCCTCTCCAAAGTTATCAATGACCTATTAATTATCAAATTTAATGACTTTTCCTATTTTTTAAATTAATTTTTATTTCTTTCAATCAGCAAAAATCTGCCTCTGCTCCTACTCCCACTCCCATTGCATCCCCCACCATGTGGATGGGGATAGCCTCCTCTGATTGGCTGCCAGCCTCTTTAAAACTGGTGAAAGTGAGCTGTTCCACCACCTTTTGGGCTGTGCTTTTTGACAACTCCCATCTGCTCTACCTAGCATTGATGCTATGAATTGAACCAGTGAAAGAGGAAAGATTCGTCTCCTCTTGCTACCTCTCTTTTATCCCAGCTGCTAGGAATGGGTCTGGGAATGTGTGTTTCTGTTCTGTGTTGTTTTCCTCAGTTTCGGGTGCCACAGGTGATTCCCATAGGATGGGAGTTGAAGCCACAGAGTCCTTGGATGCAGGATTTCGGGCAAAGTGGTACAGCCAGCCAGCCTTGCATGGAAGCCCTGAGAATCCAGGGTGTTTGGGACTCAAGCCTGAAGAAGGTTTTGGACTCAGTACTGTATTCTATGGAACCCAAGTTAAGCTATGAATCTAATCCTCTTTCCCTACTCAGAATCTGAGGTATGAAGTGGTGAGGAAGATTGTCACCCCTGTGTGTATGTGTGTGTGTGTGTGGGGGGGGGGGTTGGGGGAGTTTGTATATTTGTGATTGTACCTTCTGAAGCAAATATTCTTTTATAAAAGCTCCAGTGCTACAAACATAAATAATGTTAACATGCAGTTTTCTAAGTCAATATGTGACCCACAGGGCAGCTGGGTGGCTCAGTGGAGAGAGTGCTGGGCCTGGAGTCAGGTAGACTCATCTTCCTGAGTTTAAATCTGACCACAGACACTTCCTAGCTGTGTGACCCTGAGCAAGTCACTTAACCTTGTTTGCCTCAGTTTCTTCATCTATATAATGAGTTGGAGAAGGAAAAGTCAAACCATTCCAGTATCTTTGCTAAGAAAACCCCAAATAGATGGCGACTGGAAAGCAGTAACTGGCGTAAGCTCCCCACCAAGTCCCTCCAAAAACCTATAAAAAAAATGGCTCTGAACCAATTCTAGAACTGCAGAACCCACAAAGTGGCAGAGGGAAGCAGGGCTCCAGCCCAGGACAGCCTGGATGGTCTCGGGGTAAGGTCTGTTCCGAACGGAACTCCCAGCCCCCAGCTGAGGGGAGCGGAGCTGAGTCAAGCAGAGCCCAGCGCATGCGGCGCGGCGCGGCAGACCGCGGACTGATGAGACCAGGAGTGGAGCGGAGAGTGCCCTAGCATGCCGAATTAATGAGCTGTGGCATGTACCAGACCTCACAACCCACAAACAGCAAAGACAACACAGAAGGTTAGTAGGAAAAGC
>JAQQSZ010019813.1:0-10284 GCA_028646595.1 Phalanger gymnotis
GGACCATTCAAACATATACATGATTATGTTTGAGATCATAAATTCGGCCTTCCTACTACAGACCTCTACTTCAGAGTTCCATCTTCTAATTTAGAAGCCTAGGCACATGAAAAGACAACAGCAGCTTTTATTATGAACTGACTATGAAGTCTAAGAGTCTTCATAATAAAGGAGCACTCTCAATCTCAGGGAGGCTCTGTAATTTGAGTTCCATTGGCTAAAGCATGGCTCTAATTAAGTGGGGGGGGGGGTGTCACATTTGATTTTCAAATCAATTAATTGTTATTATTCTCCCCAAACAATGGCTGAATCCCTAACTTTTGGCCATATCTTTTAAAAAGAATGTGCACTTGACCATAAGGTGAGAGAGTTTGGATAATTCTGTGTAAACCTATCTCCACCAATGGAAAAAAAAAGACCCAATCGAATGGAGAAAAAAAATTCTCAACTGCATTGAAGCCTTCTGTCCTTGCCAAGGAGTGAGAGGGAGAAGAAGAATCACTCCTGAGAAGAATCAAGTGACCTAAAAACCTCAGGTGCTTACAGGATTAGAGATGTTCCAAAGTGTCATGGCTGCCAGGGAGAGCTAAGGGCTGGCTAGGGAGTCTGAGGATCCCCCTCCAGTGGTCTTCAAGAAAAAGGCTGGATATCTTGTAGAGGACGGCCCTGCTTAGGTATAGGTTGGATACTGTGAAGGAAGGTGAAGTCCCCTCCAACTCTGAAATTGCATGTTTTTAAATTTTAACTCTCTGTCATTTTATGTAGAGCAAACAACATGTACGTATATATGTATACATATATATATATAAAACCCATAAGTATATATGTATATATATGATATATGAGCAAAATAGAGATAAATTAATTTGGATGGGAGTAGGGGCAGAGGAAGATGGAGATTAGCAGCAAAACACCAAAGCTCCCAACCTCTAGTATTCTATGTGATAAAATCTTGCTGTTAGCTCCTAACATGTAGGTAGTTTCTATGAACTGGAAGTCAACAGTATGAGATAGTGGAGTCTACACTGCAGGCAGCACAGAATTGATCGGGTTGGGGGAGCAGGGGTAGGAAAGGAGGCTTCCTGGTGATTTTGCAATGACATCAGAGTCTATGGAGAGGATTATACCTGGAAAGATGTTTTACTGTTCTATAAAAGCAACAGGAATTGAGTGATTATAGGCACTTAGAAAACTATCCCATTTAGCATTGCTTTTAAAATTTCATCTGAATGCTGAAAAGTCAACGTGCCACTTACTGAGAAGTAGAGAAAAAACAGGCAAGCCCACATTTCATACACTGATTGAAAAGGACAATGGGATGTCATTGCCTAGAAAGGAAATCCCTACACTCTACCTCAAAGAGAAAACCTGGCTCCAAAGAGGATAAGATGGGATATTTTCTACTTACCTAAGTATTTGTCTATGAATGACAAACAATAAGCATAATTTCATTAGCCTACCATGAGGGACAGAGAGTAGTTCCTTAAATTCTGATGTCTCCTCCTTTGATGAAATATGCAGAAACACATTTAATTCCATACTAAGGAATTTCACCACTATTAATTGCATTTACCTTAAAAAGAACATTAAGAGGAAATAATGGTTTATCATGGCTCTAATTGGCTCTATGTTCCTATCTGGCATTCATAGTGTTTAATTCACATGATTCATTGGGGAGGGGGACTGCCTCCGATTTCCTGTTTTTCCCGTTTTGTGATCATCAGATTGAGTTTAATTTCTGTAAATGAAACAGACATTACTATTGCAGGAGAGAGCTGATTTATGTTAAAGAAGCCACACCAACCCACAAAATCTCCCATGAAGCCTACATATGCCACATCCTAAAAAATCTAAAACTGGAGAAAAGGTAAAATACACAGAACTGAATTTTTAAGGAAAATCTTGTAAGCTGTCAGTGTGTGAGGGCAAGATACTGAAACAGAAGAATGGACTTACACACCCAGACTCAAACATACCTGATAACTCTCAAATGAGTCTCACAGAGTTATTAAAATAGTACACCAGAAAGAGACCTTGGAGATCATATAGTCCAATATCTTCATTTTATAGAGGGTCTGGGATATCAAATTTATTGAAAAATCATTTGTTAAGTACTTACTCCATGCAAAGCTCAATCCTTGGTGTTAGATTCCAGCCTCAATGGATGTTACTATTTCTCCCTCACTCTGCAATTTAGCCAATCTGGCTTTTTCTCTGTTCGTCCCCAACAGCACTCCATCTCCCAGCTCTGTGCCTTTGAACTGGCTATCCCTCACGCCTGGGATCACTCCTTCCTTGCCACCTCATAAAGTATAACTCTTTCAAGAAGTGGCTCAAGCACCACCTTTTACATTAAACCCTTCAACTGCTAGTGACCTCCCTATCAAATCATCTTCTACTTGACTGTTTTGTATTTATTCTTTTTATATTGATTCTGGTTATATTTATTCACGTCTATGCACAGGACAGATGACATGGGGCTAATATCAACTATATTGTTTCCAAGCTAATGCCTGGGCTACAGTGTTTGCCCCCCGTATCTATGCTTGAAATCTTTCCAGTTTGGTGAGTCTTGCCAGAGATTTTATTCTGCTGTCCTAGCTCTCAAGAACCCAGGGTCACCTCCAGGTCATGATGCCAGGCATTAGGGTATGACTTTAGTAGGGCATGATACGCACCCTACTATGATACACAATATCGATTGTTTAGTGTATGAGGGATGTGCTAGGGGCAAAGAGAACTTTGACAGGGGACAGAGGATTATTGACTTTGGGAATCTAGGAAGGCTTTAAGAGAGAGGTGGAACATGAGTTGGACTTGAAAAGATGAGTACCTTGTAAAGATAATAAACTGTGAAAAACTTAGTCACTGATCAACACAATGATCCGCCATAATTCCAAAGCATGCGTGATGAAAAAATGCTATACACTTCCAGATAGAGAACTAATGGACTCAGAGTGCAGATTGAAGCATATTTTTTCCTCTTTCTTTTTTTTTTATACCACGGCTAATGCAGAAATATGTCTTGCATGACTTCATATTTGTAATAGGTTTTGTATTTCTTGCCTTCTCAATGGGTGGGAGAGAGATAGAATTTGCAAGTGAAAATAAAATAAAATTGAATTAAAAAAGAAAGGATGAGTACTAATTCAACACATGGGAAATGGAGGTGGGGAAAGCATTCTGGACACTGGATACATCAGAGTCTTGTTTATTTTAAAAATGTATCTGTACATATATAAAATGAAATCCAATAAGGTAACTTGTAAAAAGCATATTGGCAACCTTAAAGTGCTATATAAATGTTAGATTTTATTTTCACTCGTATGTAAAAACATTTATTTTATGTATATATGAAATATTACTCTTGTAAAGACATTTTCCTATTTATTATTTCATTTGATTCCCACAATAAATCAAGTGTGGTAGACAAGAGAAGTGTCACTTAATCAATGAATGAACAAACATTTATTAAGTGCTCACTATGCACCAGGTACTATGCTAAGCATTGGGGGTACAATGAAAAAGCAGAAACAATCTCTGTTCTCAAGGAGAACACATTTCAATGAGAATAGATGTTCAGTCATGTCTGACTCTTTATGACCCTATTCGGGTTTTCTTGGTAAACTGGAGTGATTTGCCATTTCCTTCTGCAGCTCACTTTACAGATGAAGAATTGAGGCAAACAGGGTTCTGTGACTTGACCAATATCAGCACCTCTGAGGCCAGATTTGAACTCAGGGAGAAAAGTCTTCCTGACTCCAGGACCAGCACTCTATCCACTGAGTCACCTAGCTGCCCCAAGTGAATAGATCACCTGTCATAAATAGGTATATGTAAAATGCAGAATAGATGGAAGGTAACCTGTGAAGAGAACACACTACTAGTACCTGGGCAAGGAGGGGGGACTGATTTTTACCCCCTAGTTTACTGATATGGAAACTGAAGCCCAAAACAGTCCTATACTTTGCAGTACATAATATATTTATTTGTAAAACTTTCTTATCTGTCCTTCTAGACTAGAAGCTCCTTGAGGGCCGGTACTGTATTCTCATTCTTGTTGGTATCCTCCGTAGTACCCAGCACACAGTATTCCTACACAGAGTATAAATAGTAATTGAAACTGAAGGATCTGAACTTTCTGACTCCAAGGTCAGTGCTCTATCCATGGTTCCAACCTAAATACTGAAAGACAACAATTACTCGAGACACAGGTGGGCTGACCTTGCCCCATCTCACAAAACTACAGAATGATAGATTTATAAGGAATCTACAAGATCACTTAGCTTCACCCCCTCATCTTGCAGAAGAGCAACCTGAAGTCCAGGGAGCTATGTTGCACCCATGTCATGTGCACAGAAGAATATGGTGCACATAGTTTTCAACAGCATCAACCTAAAAACTGTATCCCCAGAGTGGAGGGATGGCCGAAGGCTTTTGCATTGTGTTTGTAAGTAAGCCTCCCTCCTCCCAGGTCTGCATTCCTTCCTCAGCATCACTGCTTTAGACTATGCTTCATTGAATTACATGAGGCACTTATCTACCCATAAGCCTAATCTACTCAAATCACTTTGATTTTTGTTTTGCTCGATTCCATCCTATTTACTAGTGCTTCATTTGTGTGTGCAGGCAATTTGTTTACTGGCATTTTAATAACTCTGTTTTGGGGCTTATTTCCTTCCCTATTAGAACTCATAAATTAGTGCCTTAATCTGCTGTTTTTGCTGCCTCTCACTCATTTCTCTCGCTGGTTTACCCCCATCTTCATGTGACTGCTCAGCTCATCACTGCAAACTACATTCCCTGGTCCACTCAGTGCCCTGGGCTTCAGCTCTGGCCTGTAATTCACTTCCTTCACTAGGAGTCCATGAAGCTTGGAGGGGATAGATGTGAGCAGAATACAGATTCGCAGTTGAGTTCTTGTACCATTACAAGGCCACCTCATTTCATCCTGTTAAAAGAAAAGAGCTCTTTATTAACCTCCTACTTCCCTTCTTCTTTTTATATCTGCAGACTAGAGGGCTCCTGGTATGGAAACTTGCTCTACTAATTCAACAATTCACCTGCATCATATGGCTTTAGAGAGCTGTCCAGGGTACTGAGAGCTGAATGACTTTCCATGATCACAAAGCCAGCATGTGGCAGGGGCAGGGATGTTGTGAGGCTCAAATGAGATAATGAATGGGAAGCACTTTGTAAACCTTGAGGTACTAAATAAATTCCATTTATTATTACTATTATCTCATAGTCATCAGTCTGCCAATCTGACAATGACATCATTCCTCAGACAGATAAAGCGTATTTATAGAGCAATACAACAGTGGGCTGGGAAATGTTCAATGCCTGGGCTGGGGGGCAGTGTGGAGTGACAAATATAGGCACATACTTTTAAGTTTAATCTGCATTAATCTGCATTTTACATTTAGACAATCAAAAAACAATGAATCAAGCACTAATTTGTGTTGATTGCTGATTTCTGAGATATTAATGCTCACACTGAAAATTTAACACTGGGCTCCTCTCACAACCAGTTAGAACTGGCTTACCCCTGGCAAGGGCAATACTTTGTCTGAGATTTTTTCTTGACTTCAACCTTTACCTGTATCCACTATGCCAGGTTGCCTCTTATCTCACACTATGCTGAAAGAAAAACAAAAGAAATATCATCCTCGTTCCAGAATTAAAGTATGTTAGAGCTAGAAGGGAGCTCTGAGGTCAGCTAATCCAACCCCTCCCCATCTGCACTTCACCATTACACAGAGGGGACAAGTGAGGTCCAGAAAGAAGGAGTTGCCGGAGGTTACATAGCCAGGCAATGGCAAAACCAGGACTGGAACCCAGGATCTCTGACCCCCATCAGTGTTCTTTCTTCAGTACCATTTATTATTACAAGGGTCCTGTCTCTTCCCAGGAGCCTTATGAGGCTTCTCTGAAAGAAGTGAGGTTGCTGATACAAAAGAATCAGGAGATCCTTTGTTAAAATGTAAGATGCTTGTTCCCCTCCCCCAAAATGGCACTTTTATTAAAATCAACTTTCTGACATGAGATAGAACATAGTACCATGAAAACCAATCTTCATAAAAAAAGAACAAAACACCAAACAAGACAAAACTGTTAAACTGCCACGGTGTGTTTAATGGGACTGGCAGATTCTATTAGCGCAGACCAAATGAAAGCCTTCAGCTGGTAGAAGACAGCTCTCTCCTTATAAGCCTGCTAAGGAAATACAAGAGCCAGTGTAGCAGATCAAAAAAGATTGTTCTTGCTACTGTTTCCTTCGGGGAATGAGTTCAATCCAAGAGAAGGTGCCTTATTTCAAGAGCTTAACACTGACTCTGCTAGCTCCTGCCAACTCAGGTGCATTTTTTTTTTTGCTGAGCATACCAAGGACGTAATTCAAACCTGGCAGCACACACTGCCGATTTAGGGCCCCAATTCTAAAAATGCCATTAGGAATAACCACAATAACAACAACAATCCTTAAATGCCACTGGCTTTAGAATTAATTAGGATCTAAAATAACAGTGTCTCACTCAGTTGCATCTCAAAAATTTCATCTTCCTCTCTATTTGGGATACTCTTTGCACCCCCAAAGAAGTGGGAGACAGGCAATAGAGCTGGAGTTGGCTGACTGATGTCTTTCCCTCTCCCCCAAATCTACTCTAGGGTCTGCTATTGCCTTTGCTGGGATGACTTCAAACACATTCAACAGACTCAAGAAATAAAAAGAATACATTTATTCTCTTTAGGCTATTCATCTAAAATCTTTATTTAACCCTCACAGAGACACTGTAAGGTGGGCAGGTCAGACATCCCCATATTGTCACCACAGCCTAGGTTTACATTCTGTCTTTGACACTTACTCGCTATGGACAAGCGACCCAATCTTTCTGAATCTGTTTCCTTCTCCTCCTCCTCTATAAAATGGGGTTGATAATACCTGTAGTACTTGTCTCAAAGAGATATTATCAGGATCGAATGAGAAAGTGGAGTGGAGTGGGGTTTCACAAACCTTAAAATACTACCAAAACCTTAAAATACCACCAAAATGAATAGCTGAGCATTATTGCCACAAATTACCACAAAAGCCTTGTAAACTCTAAGATGCCTTATGTTGATGATGATGATGTCACAGCAGTAGAAACTGAGTCACAGCACTTAACCAAGGTTGAATTGCTAGCTGTTTCCAGAACTAGGCCTATATTACAGTTCTTATGACTCCTGGTTAAGTGCTTTTTTCCACTGTAGTTTCACTTAAGCCAGCTTACTTTGGTTTCTCCTATTGAATGCAACAAGACCTATAAAAGTTTGTAGGTACAGGGTGAATTTTAAGGGGATAGAAGGAGCTTTCCTTACAACATCCTGGAAGTTATGGCCATGAGAGTTATAGTAAGGAACATGTCCATGTTCACCTAGCTAGAAAGTGTTGGCACCTAGATGAGGGCCTGGCTGTCTAGGATCCAAGTCCTACTGTCTTTCAATTCATGGCTATGCAGTCTTCCTATAGAACAGGAGCAAAAGAATCAGAAACAATTTAAAAAATGGTAACGTCAATGGCTAACCTTTTTCTCACACTTCTCAAACTACTTCTTGCTGAAGGGCATGAGCTTTTTGGGGAGACTCTCTGAGCAACAGTTGGAGATTTTAATTTTTTTGTCTATCAATAGATTTGTCAATCACCTAAAAATGCCACCATTAGTAGAACTATCCATTCTATGACTGCTCATTGAACTGAACCTCATCAGAGAGTAAGCACACCAAAGAGAATTCTTTCTTTTAAAGTTAGTCTCTGGAATAAACTAGTAAACAAAAGGACAATCTAGTACTTTATCAAGTTTTCTGAAACAAAGCTCCATCTTTTCATCAATATCTTTCCAGTAATACTATATCGCTATGAATCATGAAACACCAAAGTTGTTGGTCACCAAGGAGTAATAAGTAGGCTGCTAAATATTACCAATAAAGATTTGCTCAAGAGAAATCTCATAAAATGTAGCATCAGAGAAATATATGACCAGTAAAAGTAGCATACTTGCCATGAGGCAAAAAGGGAAGGGAAAGAAACAAGAATTTATGAAGTACCAGGCCTGTACCAGGTATGTACCAGGCATGGTGCTATATGCTTTACCAATCCACAATTTCAAGCAATTTAGAGGAAGGTCCCCAGTACACTGGGTGAAATCTCAGGAGAAAATTTATGGAAGGTCATAGGCAAAAGTTACCCAGCATGAAAAAAATGACTAGTTAAGTCAACAAGCATTTGCTAAAAGTGGAGGTAGGCATAGGATAAACTCTGGGCATGAAAAGAAAGGCAAAAACCAAGTCCTTATCATCAACTGTTAAGTGCTTAGTACAGTGCCTTACACATAGTAAGCATTATATAAATGTTAGCTATTATTATTAATGGCAGAGACAATATGCAAACAGCTATGTACCAAACACTTAAAAAGATGTATGCAGGATAGAGAGAAGATAATCACAGAGGAAAGGCATTACAGGGGACTGAAAAAAGCTTCTTCTAGAAATTCTTGAAAGAATTCAGGGAAACTAGGAGAGAGGGAGAGAATGATAGGCATGAGGGACAGTCAGTAAAAATACTTCTAGTGTGAATATGAATTATTATGTTCAAGGAATATCAGGGGGGCTAATGTCACTGGATCCCAGAGTATGTGTAGGGGAGTGATGTGTAAACAGATTGGAAAAGTAGATTGGGCAAGATTATGAAAGACATTCAAAAGCCAAGAAGAAGAAATAGATGGGTGACAATCTGCACCAATGGAAGGAGCACCCACATTGGTGACATCACATATCCACAGAACTATGAAAATGTCCAAATATCAAGCTAAACAAACACAGTTTTTTATGTGCTTAAATCCATCAATCTGTCAGTCGGTAAGCATTGATTAAATAGCCACACTGTGCTGAGTGCTAATGCTACAAAATAGGTAAAAGAGTGCCTGCTCTCAGGGAACTCATGATGTAATGGGGGAGACAAGTGAACAAATATGTACAAACAAGCTTCATATGGGAAATAATTAACTGAGGAAAAGCAGTACTAAAAATAAGAGAGGTTGAGGAAGTCTTCCTGCAGAAGGTGGGATTTTAGTGAGGACCTGAAGTTACATTCTCAACAAATTTCAGAGAATGGATGTTCGAACAAAGGCAAAATATATTAATTTGCTCATCTTTTAATGGCTTTAGTTGGAATCAGAGGCTGTATTTTATAGGGAAAGGGAGGACCTGTCAGAGGCAGAAAATTTAGGTTCAGATCCTAGCTTGGACCATTATGGACCTTGGGCCCTGTGTCACCTTGGGCAAGTCACAATCTTCTGAAACCTCAGTTTCTTGATATATCATACAAGCATAAGAATTCTTGGGCTACCTATATTGTAGGGTTTTTACAAGGAAACTTTTATAATCCTTATGGTGCCATATAAATGTGAGATGTCACCATAACACACATACGTATATACGTCAGTAAGCAAAATTTCTCTTCACAGACTCTGGGATACAACCTCTCCTCTACTCAAGGCCTGCCCTAAATATGACCAAATGGCCTCGTCCAAAGAAGGGAGAACTCAGCCACCTCTGCGACAGATAAGCCTGTTACTTGTCCAAGAATCAAGACATTCTGGGCTACTTTCAGTCTCTAAGTGAGACAACTGAACTGATGATGGGGGAAGAGCCAATCGCCAAAGCTGATGACAGAGTAGGAAGCTATTCTGGCTAGTTGGGTGTATCCTCAATTAAAGATGCTTTGGCGGAAATGGTCTCTACCTCCACATGCTCCCAAGAACTGCCTCCAGCCAACGAACTGCTTATTGCTAGAGAAAGCCCACATTTATCTAGAATCTAAGCACTAGGAAATTCAAATGATCCCATTTTGCTTCTGGCGCAAGCCAGTGATCAATAAATGCTGTACTGAATATCCAAAAGATCATAGATTCACCAAGCTGAAAGATGAGCCAATGTAGAGACCATCTAGTCTAACTCCCTTATTTTACAAACAGGGAAACCTCTCTCAAAGAGATGTTAGGTTTCTCGTCCACAGTACCACAGAGAATAAGAAGCATCTCCCAAAATGAACGATTTCTGAATTGCCAAAGATTCAGTTATGTTCAATAGAGTTTTAGGGTTTAGTATTTCAGAGGTTGCAGGTATATTCTATTGTATGCCATTTTATACTAATTATATATTGGCAAAAATTATATATACCACACATGGAAACTATTCATTAATTCTAGTCTCTTTAATGAGCATTTATTAAGTGTTTCCTATGTATGT
>JAQQSZ010019814.1:0-10283 GCA_028646595.1 Phalanger gymnotis
ATTTATTTAGGTTTATTTTGCATCCTGCAACTTAGTTAAAGTTGCTTATTATTTCATGAAATTTTTTACTTGATTCTCTAGGATTCTCTAAGTATACCATCATATCATAGGCAAAGAGTGATAGCTTTGTTTCTCCTTTGCCTATTCTAATTCCTTCAATGTCATTTTCTCTTATCACTAAAGCTAACATTTTAGTATAATATTGAACAACAGTGATGATAACGGACATCCTTGTTTCACTCCTGATCTTATCAGATATGGGTCTAGCTTATCCCCATTACATATAATGCTTGCTGATGGTTTTAGATAGATGCTACTTATCATTTTAAGGAAAACTCCATTTATTCCTCTGTTTTCTAGTGTTTCTAAAAGGAATTGGTGTTGATTTTTTTCAAAAGCTTTTTCTGAATCTATTGAGATAGTCATATATTTTCTATTAGTTTTGCTGTTGATATGGCCAATTATGCTAATAGTTTCCCTAATTTTGAACCAGCCCTGCATTCCTGGTATAAATATTAGTCAGTCATAGTGTATTATCTTTGGGATAAGTTGCTGTAATCTCTTTGCCAATATTTTAGTTACATTTTTTACATCTATATTCTTTAAGGAAATTGGTCAGTAATTTTCTTTCTCTGTTTTGGCTCTTCCCAGTTTAGGTATCAGCACCATATTTGTATCATAAAAGAAATTTGGTAGGCCTCCCTCTTTGCCTATTTTCCCAAGTAGTTTATAAAGTATTGGAATTAGTTGTTCTTTAAATGTTTGATAGAATTCACTTGTAAATCCATCTGGTCCTGGAGATTTTTCCTTAGGGACTTCACTGATGGCTTGTTCAATTTCTTTTTCTGAAATAGGGTTATTGAAGTATTTTATTTCCTCTTCCATTAATCTGAGCAATTTATACTTTGGAAATATTCATCCCTTTCTATAAGATTGTCAAATTTATTGGCATACAGTTGGGCAAAGTATCTCTTCATTATTGTTTTGATTTCCTCTTCATTGGTGGTGAATTCACCCTTTTTCAATTTTTGATGCTGTTAATGAGGTTTCCTTCTTTCTTTTTTTAAAAATCAAATTAACCAAAGGTTTACCTATTTTATTGCTTTATTTTTTTCATAAAACCAGCTCATAGTTTTATTTATTTGTTCAATAGTTTTTTTTTTAATTTCAATTTTATTAGGCTCTCCTTTGGTTTTCAGAATTTCTGCTTTGGTATTTAATTAGGAATTTTAAATTTGTTCTTTTTCTAGCTTTTTTAGTTGCAGGACCAATTCATTGATCTCTTCTTTCTTTATTTTATTCATGTAATCATTTAAAATATAAAATTTTTCCTAAGAAATGCTTTTGCTGCCTTCCATGAGTTTTGATATGTTGTCTCCTTATTGTCATTTTCTTGGATGAAGATATTGATTGTTCCTTTGATGTGTTGTTTGACCCACACCTTCTTTAGGATTAGATAATTTAGTTTCCAATTAATTTTTAGTCTGTCTTTTCAGGGAACTTTATTACATGTAATTTTTATTGCATCATGATCTGAAAAGAATCCATTTAACATTTCTGCCTTTCTGCATTGAATTATGAGGTTTATATGCCTTAATACATGGTCAATTTTTGTGTAGGTGCCATGAACTTCTGATAAAAAGGTATTTTACTTTCTATACCCATTCAGTTTTCTCCGGAGGTCTGCCACATTGTAATGTTGATACAACTTGAATATCTCCACCCCATAATAGGCCTAAGTGACCTGCTTTGAACCAGAGTCACACGGAAACCTGAGTCATATGAGCCTGGGTCATGAAAGTTGTGATGCCCTCTGGCCCTGAAGAAGGGTATTTTGCTTTGGGGTTGTCTCATTGAAAGAGTGTTCATGTGATTTAGCCACATAAGAATCTGGGTAGCTGTTAAGGAGCCATCTGGCTTTAAAAACCCAGATGTTGGTGCTTCTCTCTCTCTGGTAACTATGTAAGTATTGCTTTTGGTCAGACAGTTGGAAGCCTTGTGTGTTGGTATTTGCTGTTTGTATTTGCTCTGTTTATGTAATTTCTGCTTGTATTTTCTCTGAAGTTCAGGGTGCTGACTTTTCTCCTGAACTAAGTGAAATAGGTGATAGATAGATAGATAGATAGATAGATAGATAGATAGATAGACACATATATACATATATGTATGTGTGTATATGTGCATATACATATATATATGTGTATCTATCTATCTATCTGTCTATGTTTGATTAAAGTTAGATTTTTGAACCCCTTAAAGTTACTTTCCTTTAGAAAAGCAGATCACAGAACCTTCTGTGGTCAGCAACGCTGTAGTTCTCAGGTTGGGGGTGGAGAGTCTGGACCCTAGAGGATGCCTGCTCACCCATTCTTTAAAGCACCAGAAGGATTGGCTGCTAGAGGATGTCTGCTAGCCTGGAGCTGTGTATCCTGGAATTGTGATGAAACACAGGGAGATTTGACTGCTGGTGAACACAGGTCTATGTGCTGGTATCTACCGGTTCCCCTGCCTGTGCTGAGGCATTTGGCAGGAGGATATAGGGAATAGAGGTGTTCTGGTGTTGGAGCTTACCTACCCACCACCCTGGAGGTCAGGATCTTCCTCTGGTTTTGCTGACGTGGGGTTTGCCACTGGCTTGCTGGGATGCCTCCTATCCTGTACTGCTCCTCCTCCCCCAGAGTGAGAGGGACCTTTCCTATTAATCCCTCAGCTTCTTGGGCTGTAAGACTGCTTGCTGCACTCTGTCTTTCTGCTAGTTCAGCTATTCCAGAGTTTTCCCTGGGATGATATTTTCTGGGCTTTCAGAGGTTAATAAGGGAGGGTGAGACTGATTTACTTCTTACTCTGCCATCTTGGCTTCCAAAAGCATCTAATTTCTAATCTCAAGAGGCTTAGATTTTATCTGTATAGATAAGAAATGCATACGTAAGTAAATAAAAAGAATAAATGAAAATAAATACAAGGTAGTTGAGAGAGGATGCATTAGCATTCAGAGGATCAGAAAAGTGTTCAGATGAAAAGATTGTACTTTAGCTGTATCTTGAAAAGAGGAAAGTATTCTATGAGATGGAAGTGAGGAGATAGTACATTCCACTCATGGAAGACTGCTAGTAAAAAAGTAAGCAAAGGAAGATGGGGTGTTAGGAACAAGGCAGAGAGAGAAGGCCGGTTTGGATGAATTATATCATGAAAGAGGGATATTAATGGCCAATGCCCCTGGAAAGATTGGTTGGGGCATAAAGCAAAAGAGAAAAGTAAGAAGGTACTTGAAAGCTAAACAGAATAATTTATATTTTATTGGAAGGTCATGTGGGAGCTACTGGAACTTACTGAGTAGCATATTCACATGATCAGATCTATGCTTACTGTGATAATTTGGAGAAAGGACAGCAGTGGAATAAGAGTTGAAGAAGAGAGAACAAGTATTAGGTCATGCCAATAACAAAGGGAAAAAAGTCCTGAGAGCTTGAACTAAGGTAGTAACTGTGTGTGTGAGTAAAAAGGAGGGGTCAGCGAGAGATGTTAGGAAGGTAGAAATGACAAGAACTGACGGCTTATTAGATATGTGTAGTAAAGACGAATAAATAGTCTAGAAGAATACCAAGGTTATAAATGTGGGAGATTAAAAGAACGGTGATGCCCTTGACAGAAATAAGGAAGCTTGAACATTGAGTGATATTGAATGAAACATAATGAGTTTGGGGTTTAGTATGTTGAATTTGAATTATTTCTAGGTTTTTTAGTTTAAAGTGTCCTACAGGTGATTGGTGATATGAGACAAGCACAGAAGAGAGACTGAGGTTCGAGATACACTGTAAATCTGGGAATCATCTTCATAGAGGTGATAATTAAACTTGTGTGTGTATGTGTGTGTGACCAAAAAATATCCAAAAGAGATAGTCAAAGGACATGGACAGATCCTTTTCCTAGGAAGGAATGCAAAATATCAGTAGACAGAGATAGATAGCGATAGATATCTATTTATATACATACACACACATACACACATACATACATGCATTGGTATATATGAATACATATCATTATATATAAATATGCATCAGTATATATACATGTATATCGTATAATGTATATATAGACATCAGTGTACATATGTATACATCAGTGTGTATATAAATACATATATATGTGTATACATGTGTGTACTCATATACACACATATACACATACACACTGATACATATATACATACACACATGTATGTTTATATATGTAATTGTGTATATATGTGTATGTATATCTATCCATCTATCCAAATCAATAGCAATAAGAGGAATGTAAATTTTTTAAAAAATCTGGAATTTGAAAGCACACACATTATCTTGGCAAAGGTGGTAACAAAAGGAAAATGATAGTGGGGGGTTAGGCACCCTGATGCATTGTTGTTGGAACTGTGAATTAGTCTAACCCTTTTGGAAAGCAATTTGGAACTATACCCCAAAAGGAACTACTTTGCATGTTCTTTCTCTCAGAGATTCCACTACCAGGCATATCCCACAAAAAAGTCACAGACAGAGAGAAAGGTACCAAAAGTACAAATACATTTATAGCTGTACTTTTTGCTATATCAAAAAAACATCAATTCATTAACTGTGAAAAGATTGTAAAATTATACTGTATTAGATTAAAACAGTATTATTACATAATAAGAAATGACAAAAGAGAGGGATACAGATTGACCTGAGAAAACTTGCATGAAATGACAAAAGTTGAAGTGAGAAGAACCAGAGAACTCTTTATGTAATAATAAGAATAATGTTAAGGGAAATAACTTTGAAAGACTTAAGAACATAGGTCAGTAAACAAACAAAAAAAATTAATTAACTCTTTTTAAAAGCTTCAGATAAAAATATGTTGCCAGTATGTAAATTTAGTCACCTTAAGGAGGAGATAATAGAAATAATGTACCTAGATTATGTGTTTTAAGAAAATTCTCTTCAAAAAAGTAACCAAAAAATGAGAAAAAATATTTAATAAACTATTTTAATCAAATTTGCAGCTTTCTTTTATAGTTTAGGAAATGAAGGTAAAGGAGTTTTACAAGGCTTATATATTGATATAAAATATTATAGGTATCTTTAATAGGGAAAGTAAGTTTATCTGAGTTTTAAGTGGCTCCATGTCAGCTGGGGGGGGTGGGGTGGGAAATAATAATATTGGCATGAAGTTATAGATTAATACGTTAATACAATTTAATTTCATTTCAAAAATGCTCTAAATCACTATTAATTAAAGAAATGCAAATTAAGACAACTTTGAAGTACTGCCTCACACCTGTCAGATTGGCTAATATGACAGAAAAGGAAAAGGACAAATATTGGATGGGATGTGGAAAAATTGGGCCACTAAATCACTCTTGGTGGAGATTTAAACTGATCTGACCATTCTGGAGAGCAGTTTGGAACTATGTCCAAAGATTGATAAAACTACGCATACTCGTTAACCCATCAATAGCACTACTAGGTTTGTATCCCAAAGAAAATTTAAAAAGAAAGAAATTAAGAAAAAAAAGAAAGGAAAAAGAAAAGGACCTCTATGTACAAAAAAAAAAAAATAACTTTAGCATCACTTTTTTTTGTGGTGGCAAAGAAATAGAAATTGATGGAATGCCCTTCAATTGGGAAATGGATATGATTCTTATGGACTACTATTGGGATATAAAAAATTATGAGCATGATGGTTTCAGAAAAGCCTGGACAGATTTATATGAACTGATGCAAAGTGATGTGAACAGAACCAGGACAACATGATATCCAGTAACAGTAATATTGTAATTGTGAATAATTAAGCTGTTCTCTGCAATACTAAGATCCAAGACAATGATGAAATACTTATGATGTAAAATGCTATCTACCTCCAGAGAAAGAAAAGATGGAGTCTAATTACAAATTGAAGCATAGTTTTTTTAACCTTCTTCATTTTTTCTTGTTTGTTTAGTTTTTTGTCTGTATACTCTTGCAACATGGCTAATATGGAAGTATGTTTTGCATGATTACATCTGTATAACCTAGATCAAATTGCTTGCCTTCTAAATAGGTGATGGGGCTGGAAAGGAGGGAAAGAATTTGAAAATCAAAATTTTTCAAAAAGAATGTTAAAAATGCATTATATGCAATTGAAAAATAATCAAGGTTTTGAAAAATACAGTATGATTATTTATTTGGCAAAATATTTGATTCAAGTTCTGAAAGTATCATGCACATACTTTTAATTAATTTATTTTACTAAATTGAGTGATCCTTCCCTACTATTGTCCTTCTTATAGATTAACAGGATTTTTTTTTGAATTTTTACATTTATCTAAATCTGGCAGTAGGAAAATTTCTTACTAAAATTATGGTCAGTATTCTGATAATTTTACCCCAGTGAAGAAAGTTTTGTTGAAAACATAAATATATTGAAGGACTTGAGTTAATGTATGAGTTTAGAAAACTAGATGTATTTCTTAAAATGTACAAGAAGTTCCTCAAGGAATTTTAAAGATGTTAGTTTGTGAAAATAGGAATAAGATTACATATTAAGGTCCTTCATTTTTCAAGATTAATCTATATGAATTCAGTCTTACTTTATTGGTTCAGGATAATCACCATATTGTTCCAGGACATTGTGTTAATAAATATTTTTCTATTAGTTTCTTCTTCACTGGAGAATATAATCATTTTATTTTCCCAAAGATGAAAATATCCCAAATAGGAGCTACCATACATCAAAACAATTACATTCCTCCAATTTTACCTCTTCTCTTATGTTAATAAATGAATAGATATGGGGCAATGTTAACTCTTTTAGGACATTAGATATTTTCTGAAAAATAAATTGTGTCAATATTATTCCTGGGTTTATACTACACACTATAGAAATAAATGGGAACCATGGTTAAGAAGTGAACATGAATCCTCCGATTCCATTAGGTTTACTAGTAATATGTGTCACAATGGAGAAAGTGTGGGGCCTAGAATCAGGAATACCTGATTTCAAATCCTGCCTCAGAGACTTAAGAGCTGTGTGACCCTGGACAAGTAACTTAATCTCTGTTTGCCTCAATGGGGTCACCTAATTTCCAATGCTGTTGAGAAGAATAAATAAGATAAGGAATTCAAATTAGCGGTGTGTGGCATTTAGAAAGTGCCACATGTTTGTTTTTCTTGTTCTTATTCTAAGAAAGAGAAATTAGCCCAAGGATATTGAATCCAACCCTTTTATTTCACAAATGAGGAAACTGAGGGCCAGAAGCATCAAGTAATTTCTCCAGGGTCACACATTTATTAAGTAGTACAATCCAACACAGTGAAAATCCTTTAGCCTAAATTTTCTAATCTATAAAATAATGACTGATTATTTTATACGACGACAAGATGACTTATACAGTCACTTTCAGCTATAATTTGTTTTAATATTACTGCAACTCCAGAGCCAATGGTCTTTCCAAGTTAGTTAATTTCAGTTCAATCCCACAAACATATATTATATAGCCATTGTGCCATATTGAGTTTCAATCATGACTTGGTATAAAACAACAACAAAATAATTTAGACTATCATTTTCAAGTCACCAATAATAATTATTATAATGCCCCAAACATGGAATCATAGAATTGGAAGAAAACTTGAGAGGTCTTTTAGATCATCCCTTATCTTCCTTCTTAGATAAATGGCAGAACTAATAAATTTGGAGGCCACTAAAATCACTCTTGCCATTTTTTTATTCATTCATGATTGAATATACTTTGGAATATAGATGTACTGATTCTCAGTTCTTTATTTGATTACCCACAGACTAAATAGATTAAATAGGCAAGGCTCTTTAGATAGGGTCATTCTTTTAATGAGTTAAGCACACACTTAAAATGTCCCTGGGGGGTGGCGGGAATGATGAATGAAATTGACTCAAACAAAACACAGAGCCTGATCACCTCACAAAAAGTATTTGCCACGGTATTCTTTTAATAACCATGTACCTTAGTAAAATCAGAATAGAATTCAATTTGCTAAAATGTTTAGCATGTATTTTTTTTTTTTTCAAGTAGCAATGGAATGCACTGAAAATAGCTCTGGATTCAGAGTTAACATTTCTGGGTCATAGCTCCACCACTAAAAGATATGGTCCTAGACCTAGACAAATCACTTAATCTTTCTGAGTTTCTTCATTTGTAAAAGATGAATAATAATACTCTTACTCCTTTTCTTTCTGGACTTCAAAACAGTTGTTGTCTCAACTGGAAACTTTACTTATATCTTAGCTCTTCTTACCCTGGGGCATTTAGTTATCCCTCAAACTTTGCAAGCTAAAATATCATTTTAACATCTCATACTTGATGTGTTGCCAACTTTCATTGCTACTTTAGCCCTGTTCCTAATTTCAAGACTTCAATATGATTACCCCCAGCCAGCCAGATACTTTCACCATCACCCCCATGAGTAACTCCACCCTCTCTCCTTTATTCCCTACTTTCTTTTTGTGTGTCCTCATTCCCTCTATTGAAATTATAAATTGCTTGAGGCCAAGGAATGTATTCTCCCCTGCTCCAATGCATTCCTTTCTGCTTTTATCCTCTTTATTTTTTTAGTACCTGGAAGAAAATAAGCATTTAATAAAGAAGTTTTGAATTTCTCTGGCTATCTTCCTGGACTGTAGTGGGGAAAACACTTTGTAGATTCTATTCAATTGCACACTGCTTGAAGGAGAGGACCTTTATTCATCTTAATTATCTTTGTATCCTCCTCAAATTGTAGATCAATGTATACTATAGATTGTTTTCTTAATAAATGGTAAAAAATTGAGTAAATGAATGAGTGCTGAAATGGACTGCTCTATTATGACCCTGATAAAATGAGGAATTGCTGTGTAAATTTCATTTAGTTCCTACAGCTTAAGGAAGATTCTTCTTTGGTTCTGGGATTTTCATTGAGTAAATCTTCGGTAAATCCATTTATGTTTTAATTTCTTGATGTATTCTCAAGTCCACCTGCTCTGTGCATAGATCAGGAGAAAGGGAGATTGAAAATTGTAACATATGGTCAATTTTTGTGAAGATGCCATTTACAGCTGAGAAAAAAAAGACATATGCCTTTATATTCCCTTTCAGGTTCCCCTCCCCCACCCCGAGGTCTATCATATCTAACATTTTTGGATTTTATTTATCTCCTTGATTTCTTTATTTATTTTGTAATTAAATTTATCCAACTCTGAGAGGGGAAAGTTGAGATCCTCTACTAATATAGTTTTACTGTTTATTTCCTCCCATAATTCATTTAACATTTCCTTTAAGGATTTGGATGCTATGCCATTTGGTGAATATATGTTTTGTATTCATATTACTTCATTGTCTATGGTGCTTTTTAATAAGATGTAGTTTCATTGACTATCTTTTTCAAATTAGGTCTACTTTTGCTTTTGCTTTGTCTGAGATCATGCTTGTTACTTTTGTCAAACTTCGGCTGAAGCAGAACAGATTCTGCTCTAGCATCTTATTTTAATTATCTATGTGTTTCTTTCTGTTTCAAGTGTATTTCTTATAAATAATATATTGTTGGATTGTGGTTTCCAATCCATTCTCCTATCTGCTTCCATTTTATGGATAAATTCATCCCATTCACATTCTCTGTTATCATTACTAACTGTTCATTTCCCTCCATGCTATTTTCTTTATTTATCCTTCACTCTATCTTAAGTGCCTTAATTACTATAAAGTTATTAGAAGATACAATCTTCCCATATTGAAAGGTAAATAGTTTAACCTTATTGAATCCATTATGTTTTTTTATTCTCTTTAGTGTTTCCTTCTTTATGCTTCTCTTGGCTCTTTATTTGAAAGTCAAGTTTTCTATTCAGCTCCGGTCTTTTCATTAGGAAAACATGAGTTTTTTTTATTTCATTAAATATCATTTTTCCCCTTGAAAGATTATACTTAGTTATGCTGAGGAAGTTATTTAGGGTTGCATTCCCAGCTCTTTTACCTTCCAGATTATCATATTCCAAGCCCTTTGCTCCTTCAATGTGATAGTTTCTACATCTTGTGTTATCTTGACCATGATTTCACTATATTTGACTGGTTTCTTTTTGATTGCTTAAAGAATTTTGTCTTTAACCTGTAAGTTCTAGAATTTGGCTATAATATGCCTGAGAGTTTTCATTTTGGGATCTCTTTCAGAAGGTCATCAGTGAATTCTTTCAATTTCTGTTTTACACCCTAGTTATAGGATATCAGGGAAGTTTCCCTTGATAATTTCTTTAAATATAATTCTAGGCTCTTTCTTTGATCA
>JAQQSZ010019815.1:0-10283 GCA_028646595.1 Phalanger gymnotis
GAAGGAGTTCAGGAAGTATTGGGTCTCCCATCACTGAAGACCTTGAAGACAAGCTTGGGTGGCTGCTTTTTTGGAATATTGTAGAAGCACATGTCTGGGTTAAAGGACACCTGATATTTCTTCTAATTGTGATAGTCTATAAAAATTGATTTGGAGGGTTTCTTAAACTAAATACACTGCTTATTGGCTTCTTGTTGTATTTGATTTATATCTGTATG
The DNA here is from genome assembly GCA_028646595.1 of Phalanger gymnotis. NCBI lineage: Eukaryota > Metazoa > Chordata > Mammalia > Diprotodontia > Phalangeridae > Phalanger > Phalanger gymnotis. The sequence continues at coordinate 219 of JAQQSZ010019815.1, forward strand.
CCCTTCTTACTAGTTGAATATCTTATCCAAGTAAACACTTCATAAATATTCGTCGAATAAAAGAAATCAATATAACCCTACAGAACTTTTGGTAACAGTAAAGAAAAAAAAGCTTTTCAACACTATTATTTTCTAGATTTTTACAGATTCTACCTTTTGAATATATTTTTTAGGGTAGGGGGCTTAGTGGTAGAATTAAAATTACCTGCCAGTGACTGTCAGTATTACTTTTATCTTTCTTATGTCATTTTTTTCCCCTTGGCAATTTAAATCTTATGTTTTCATGCTGGCTCCAGTTCCTATTATTAAAATTTAAAAAAAAAAACCTGGCATACCCATTAGCTAATTCCTGTAATATTCTAGTATGTAGGTCAGCTAGGCTTACTGATTGGTATATATACATATTCCAAATTTTAAGATCAATATCCGCTTTTATATCCTTTCCTTCCTAATGGTCTAATTTTAAAATAATCTTCTTTGTAACAGTCTTAAAACAAAAAGGCTAACCTGTCACACTGAATCCATTAAAAGCATAATAGTCCTTATTGGGGGAGCATATTTTATCTCCACTGTCTTTTGTACTTGCTTGTACTATCTCATTTTCCTTTTGCTGTCCTATTTTTTTTCTGTAAGCTGCTACTGTGGTGACATATTTGATTCTGATTTCTTGCCCTCCTCTTCATTTCCGGTTCAGATTCTCCTATATCTGTGTTCCACGGACTCTGCATTGTTCTGTTTCAGAGGAATTGTAATTTGTTGTGCTGTACTTATAGTGTCTGTCAGGGTCCTCCAGACTGACAGGAGAATAGCCACTATGATTATATTAACTAGAATGACAATTACTGGGTTACATTCCTTATTACTTAGGTTATAAAATGGATAATCTCTCAGGGTCTCTAAGAAACTCCCCCTTTTAAAAATGAATGGAGTAGAATGGGATGCATAATGTGGATTTTAAGTTCTCCATTATTAAAACAAAATAAAACCCCCCAAATGGGCATTTATCCTTTCCTGGAAGTGGAATCCTGGGCTAGAAGGCTGTATTATTACATACACTGGTTTACAAGAGAGGATTGGCCTTATGCAATCACTTTCAGGAAACCAAGCAATTTCATGAGCAAGGTAAAGTAAAGGGGAACCTTTGAATCTTGTAATTTCCATTAACTCTCCTTAGAGCCAAGTCCCATGGACTATAGTATGAGAAAGAAAGCATACCTTTACTATTAGAATTGCATATCCTTTTGGCATGGTGACATTATAATTTTGTTTGAGTTTGTGACACCTCCCTCCAACAGCCTGTGTACACCCAAAGTGATACGTTGCTTTTATAATTAAATTTAAATTAAGTTTGGCTTTAGAATGTTACTGAACCAGTTGGAGATACACTAGAGTTATGCATCACCAGTCTACATAGTGTCACATTTTGCTAAATAATATTAATATAAAATATTGATCATGCCTCCATACATTTTCATAATGCATTACAGTTTTAAAGCACTATCCCCATGCCATTATCTTCTCAGTTGATCTTCTCAACAATTTTGTATGATAGCTCTGGCTGGTACTCCAGTCAAGGAGGCTGGGGTCCAAATAGATAAAGTGAGTTGGCCTAAGGTCAGAGAACTACTGATAAAAATCTAGCTATTCCAACTAAATACATAACTAGGAATTCTGCTGCTGGGTGAATTGAAAATCTGATATAATTGACTTCCCGAATACATGTGTATTTCGGGTGGTTTGGCACAGAAAACAGTCTGCCTTGATCAGGTATAATAAAGACAAGAGAAAGTGTGGCCTTTTCCCCCAGAGAATAACATTTTATCCCTTTCATCAAAATTGCAGCTCCCCTCCCAGTTCTCCAGACAGGAGAGAGATGGAGAGTAGAAAATGTAATAGTAGTAGAAGGTAGGCCCTGAGAGAGGGCAGAGATGAGACCAGAATTGCCATGGGAAGTGAGACTACCAGATACAAGTGTCCAACAGCAAAGCAGCAGTCACCAATCCTGAATATGGCTCAACCTTTAACTCCACCTTCCGATAGATAATGATGCTACACAGCTTCTCAATGTGTACTCATTAATGCCCACAGGTGGAATCTATTTTAGGCCAGAATGATTCTTAAAGACCACATAGAGAAATTTTGCTGAATTTAACTGAAAGGTTAAAGAGTCCTTTATAGATCAAGATATTACAAACCTTTGAATAACATTTTATATGGCAGATAACACTGGTTCATTTTACTTACTCATTATCAGCTAAACACAGGTTAGTTTTTAAAGTTTGTGTACATATTTACTCAATAAATTATACACACACACACACACACACACACACACATATCCTGAGGAGCCGTCATCATCTCAAATATAAATACTGCCCCACCCCCTTATTTAAAAACAAAAACAAAAGCAACCAAACCTCTTTTATTATAGTCTAGGCAGTGGAAGCAGCAACTTTAGTCCAATGAAAAGAGGAAGAGTACTTTAAGTCTTCTGCACCTACTAGTTTTAATCAAATAAACTAAAGAAGGACCTTCAAACTATGGTGTCTGATCAGCCTATGTAGAGTCATAAATAGGAATTCTGGGAGCTGGGGAAAATTCACTTTGGGTGGGAGGAGAAGAACAGAGAGATAAAGAGCCTAAAACATTCTAAGGCAGCCCTTGTCAGCATTATTATTGACTTTGAGTACCCTATATGGCATGGTTACCTAGTCCACATGACAATAGGCTATCGGCCCTGGTCATGTTACAACAGCTCTTTGGGTACAAGAGTCAAGAGTGATAGGACCATGGTGTGGGGTGAGGCAGAGGGAAGACAGATGGAAAATAGATTGAACATAGTTCCTCCCCGTAGGACAATGACATGAGGTGATGATGCTTCCTGTCTGCAGCATCCTGCCCTATTTTGCAGTCCTTTGCCAGCTATGAAAACTGTAAGCCCCTTGTGTTGGCTCTCAGTAACTTTGTCCTAGTCGTTGCTATCAGCTTAAGGTAGGTACACACACACATACACATGCATAAATATATACATATACGTACATATATATGGCATATGTATATATAGATATGATACATATATATGCAATTGAAATGCATTGGAAAATGTAATACAATGAAAAAAGTGAAGAAAGAGGAGGCTGCTACAGTCACAGGGGATTTTTTTTAAAGAAAAGCAGATAATATGGAAAAATTTCTTGAACCCATATGTTGCAGTGAGAGTTGTCAAGGGAGAGATAACATGGCACAGTGGACAAAGGAGTGGACATTAGATCATCAGTAAGGCTCTGGTTGAAGTCTCACCTTTAACACATACTGGCTGTGAGGCCATGGGTAAATCAGTTGACTTCTGAGTGCCCCAGACAACTATGACTATAAATTGCAGAGCACTGCAGATCTGCATTAGGAAAGGGGCTGTCCTCACTGGGAGTTCCACACACCAGTAAAATAATAGGTACAGTACAATCTGTGGTGCTCACTCTAAGGTTAGGAAATGCATATTAATTTGTCCTAATACCTCTCCCTCCTTATTCCTGTCTGTGGGTTTCTCTTTAAATCTATTTTTTTTGTTTCTCTCAATTCTATCTCATTCTGTTTCATATTGACTTTTAAGATCCCTGGCATCCTACAGGAAAGACTCCTTGAAACGCCCCTGGCTCAACATCATCCAGAAACAAATTCCAGCCCTTGAATTCCTTATCTCAACCACTCAGTCAAGCACAAAAGACTCTAGAACTAAAAAGCTTTTAGATAGATACTATGCTGATTTTGATTGAATCATTTGTGTCAGGGCCACGTAACGTGTCAGGTGGGGACAGGGAAATAGCTCAATAATTTACTCTCTTGTGACTGGGTGCCAACCTATGTGATGTGGCATGTCCTACAAAGAAGAATTAATTGGATTACCCTAGGGACATGCCCAGGAAATATAACCTGACTGTGACATAGACCATACTGATGGGAATGACGACTCAATGACCCAACTGAAGTAGGGCCTGGGCTTGGCACAGAGCCATGGACTAACACAGTATTTCTGTCATGTTCTATTATTTAGTATCATGAAGCAGAAAGAAGAGATGGACCAATCAAATCATCTGGGTAGTGTGAAGATTCTTTAACCTTCCAACAAAAAGATGAGTTCCTCCCTAAGCCAACCAACACCAGGGAAAGCCCTTAAGATGACCAAAGGCAAATCCAAACAACAAATCACCTGCAAGAGAAGCCACAAGACATTATACTGCCCCCAGTGTACACACCTGCGCACATGCATGCACACATGCACACACACGCGCACACACACACATACACACACTTAGAACAAAAGACCATTTATCCTAAACATAGAAATTATAAATTCCCCTTTTGACCCTATTTAAATTACCATAAATAAACCATTGGATTAAATATTAGAAAAAACAACCAGCAACATAACTGTGTGAAAGAAGTGAAGGCTGGGAACATGAGAAAAAGAAAAGTTTGTGTGAATAGGGAAAGGGGAAATCATAATACTTTATAACTCAATTGGAGTCAATCATTAGCACTTAACTCATATGGGAAAATATCTGTTAAGTCCATCATCCTAAGAAGAAAGGGGAAAATGCTTCCATGTGTCAAAAATATCAGGTTAAAATGCAAACATCTCTTTCTTCTTCAATGAGGTGTCCTGATGGGAAGGCTGACTAGGTTTGACTATCTTCTCATATACTTCCCATCTCCAAAATGACATTCAATTTTGTGGGTTTGAGGAGCAGGAGAGAATATCAGAATCTGAGGCAAGCCATAAGATGGTTGAGATCAAAGTCAGAGAGAAGACTGGAATCAGTCTACCAAGGAAGACAACAAAAGCAGGGGATAGGAGGCATAGAGGAAGTCATAAATGCTAAGGGGTTGGACACAAAGTCATGGGAATGAGAATAAAGTATCTAAATAAGGCACTCTTGTTGTTTTGTCCTTTCAGTTGTGTCCGACTCTTCATGACCCCATTTGGGGTTTTCTTGGCAAAGATATGGGAGTGGTTTGCTATTTCCTTCTCCAGCTCATTTTTGCAGATGAGGAAACTGAGGCAAATAGGGTTAAGTGACTTTCCTAGGGTCTTACAGCTAGTAAGTGTCTGAGGTCATATTTGAACTCAGAAAGATGAGCCTTTCTGACTCTAGGCCTGGTACTCTATCCAGTGCACCACCTACTTGCATAAAGTCATGGGAATGATAATGAAGTTTCTAAATGAGCCAGTAGGGCTCAAGGATAGCAGGATGGTACAGTGGATAGAAAGTATGGCCTGGAGTCAGGAAGATCTGAGTTCAAATGCTATTTCAGACACTTATTAGCTGTGACTCTGGGCAAGGCACTTAACCCTGTTTGCCTCAGTTTCCTCATCTATAAAATCAGCTGTTAAAGAAAATGGCAAATCACTCCACTGTCTTTGTCAAGAAAACCAAAATAGAAATGGAAAAGTTCAAGTAATCCGGCAAAGTGGGAATAAGCCAGGAACATTGGTTTGTTCAAGGCTCTGTCAGAACTAGAGCTGTAACTAGGAATCCTAGAATCTAAGATAAATTCAGTTGAGGTAGAGATGGGCAGGAGGAGGCTTAGGGACACTACTCCCCACCCCCAGGAATTCAACCAGAGACCTAGTCATGAGAGGATGAGTAGAAGTGACTCTCTATTTCTCCCCTATCCTTTTTTTCTCTCCCTGAACTTGGCCAGCCTCCCAACCAATGCTAACCCTAGAAACTAGAAAGCTAGAAAGGACCTTTACAGATCACCCAATCAAAACTCTTCCCTTTATAGACAAGTATACCAAGAGGGTAGGGCTATGGGGATGATTTGGCCAAGGTCTCATAAGTCATAAGTGGCAGAGCGGGGAATTGAATCCATATTCTGATACCTAAACCAGCATTCAATCTAGGAAGCGTCCTCAACTCAGCCAAGAGGTAGTCATATGACACATAGTTCCCATCATCCGTGTTCTGGACATGTGCATTTTTCATGGTAGAATCTCCTTTTATATTGTGTCAGCTACCCTTTTATTTCCTAAAGGAACAATTCAAGGATGGCAAAATGATAAAAGAATATCATAATCAAAATTCAGAACCCAATCTAGCATCGGGAGTAACAGATCCAAAGTTGTCAAAAATAATTATAGATGGGCTTTGACTACATTCTTTTATTTTTTGGAGGGGGACAGAGAGGTTGGGGAGAACTACAACCAAAAACCACCATAGTGTATCCTAGTTTGTAGAAACCATCATCAGAGGCTTTGATTCACATAAAAGACTTCAAAATTAATTTTGCAGCCAAGAGGACTTTTAGTATTAATGAAATAAAAACACTGGCCTGCTCGGAACAGCAATGATGATAAATTCACCAAATGCCAATTTGGTACAGTTAGAATATAAATGGAAGGGGGGGGAACTCCCATTCAAGTATCATAATATTAATGAAAAATCTGAGATAGATATGAATACTAAGCAAGAAGCAAATCTATAAGATGTTAAATTTATCTCGATGTGTTACATTGAGTAATAAAATGAAGCATACATCTGAGGCAGCTTCATTATGAGATGATAAAGCACAGGACTTATTCAGTCAGTAGCTCAGGGTTGACTGGTTGAAGCAATCCTTCTACTTTATGATTTATTACTCCAGTGGTCCCTGCATAAACTTTTCCAAAGCACAATATAGCCAGTCCTGAGGATCTCTCAGTACTGTGACTCTGCAATACCAAACAATGCAGACCCTTTCGTTATGTGACAAATGGAAAGGGAACATGGTCATTTTCTCGGAATTTACAATTTATGCTGGAGAGAAGAAGTCTTTTGGGGGCAGGAGGACAAGGTTGAACTAAAACAAATGAATAAAAGACCCTTTAGAAAGAAATACTAAGGATCTTCCCTTGGAAAACCAAAAGATCATGATATAATTATCTCATTTGTCTGAGACAATAAAGAAACAGGAGGGTTCTATTTTTTGTTTTGTTTTGGTTTTATCCCCCTCCTTCCTTTGATGAGAAGTCTGAACCTGGGATTATAGGGACCTCCTGGAGTATAAACTCCATTCCCTCAATTCAAACAGTGAGAGTTTCCTAGGGCACTGAGAAATTAAGTGACTTGCCCGTGGTCATACCATTAGTAGGCATCTAGGTGGCTCAGTGGATAAAGTGTTGGGCTTGGCATCAGGAGCACCTCAGACTTACTATCTGTGTGACCCTGGGCAAGTCACTTAACCTCTGCTTGCCTTAATCCATTGGGGAAGGAAATGGCAAACCAATCCAGTATCTTTGCCAAGAAAACCCCATGGACAGTATTGGCATGCTATTGGTCCGTGTGGTCACATAACTAAACAACAACATACCATTAGTATATATCAGGGACAGGACCATAGAGGAAATGGGATGTAGTGGAGGAGTTATTGACCTTGGAGTTGAAAAAGACTCAGATTTAAAGAAGCTACCATACTCCCTGAAAAGCCTCCATTTCATTAAAAGGAGAACTAATAACTTGTGGAAGCTAGGTTTGGAATGGAGCTCAAAGACCAATCAGCACAAACTATAATGATATAAAAGTCCCCTCTACAATATATTAACTATAGGACCATCAGACCTTTCCTTGAAGACTTTTTGTATGTCAGAGACCCTCCTGAGGGAAAACCCATTTCATTTTCATGAAGTTCCACCAGGTTAGGAAGTTTTCATTGCTAATTAGAAAATGTCCAGCCCCTGGCTTTGATAAATTGGCAGATGTTCAATATGATTAAATGCTAAGAAAATGTACTTCAACTTCCATAATATTCACTTATTTTTTTTAATTTTCCATAACCTTCATACAGCTTTGCAAATATACCACAGCACTGCTGGGGGTGTGGGGTGGGGGATGGGTGGGTATTAATTAAATAATCAATCTATCTTTCTATTTATTTATTTCCCTATTACACCTTGTTGACCAGATCTAGTCCAACATGCTAAGCGAGTGAGGCCGTGGGCACATCTCTCACAACAGAAGAGGAGAATGAAAGACAACATGTCAGAATTAGAGCTTTGTGACAACAGTGAGGAGGGTGATAGGGGAGGAGGGGGATGACTCTTATACTCTACTACTTTTCCCTAGTTAGAAATTATCAAATTGATATTCAAACATCTTTGAGACACATTCAATATTTTTCTCCAGCCCAATTTTTTAACTCCCTATGAGAATCACGGCTATGTACCCACTCTGTGTGGTGGGTAGTATTATTTCTTCCATTTCACAGCTGAGAAAGCTTTGGCTAAAATAGTTTAGGTAACTTGCCCAGGGCACAGAATTTAAACTCAGGTGTTCATGAATTCTCCTTCCACTTAGGTGATCATAGGAAAAGAAACTGTATTTAAAAGAGGCCCAGTCTGGACACAGAATAACAAATCAGGAAGTGATTTACTACAAGGAACAAGCAACTTAAACACCTGAGGTGGATTTTCTATTCATCTATAAAGAAATACCCTTTTCTCTAGGACAGGGCACTGAGAAAACATTTGAAAATAAGCCTTAGGAATGAGGCCTTTTTACTGAATGAAATAATCTTTTCAGAGAAGAAAATAAAACCAAACAAAAAAGTAGGTTTGATGAGATGAAAGAAGCAGACCGTAACCCTACTGGGATATTTGGGCAACTTTGCCCCCTTGGGAGGATATCTGGGTTTAAGGTGGAAATTCCCTGTCTCACCCCCCCCACCTATGCTATTACATTAAAAGTGTGGGCTTCCTTAGCCTTAATAACTAGCACAGGGGTGGGGAATCTATGGACTTAAGGCCACATGTAGCCTTCTAGGTCCATAAGTGTGGCCTTTTGACTCAGTCTACATTTGGTTTCTGTCAAAAGGCCACACTTAAAGACCTAGAAGGCCACAGGTTTACCACCTCTGACCTAGGGTCTTTCCATATCATAAGGTCACATCTTGTGAATACTGCATACATATAAACCTATGTCTCCAAAATACTGTGTCTAATCTGAAATCCTCCCTTCTCTTCCTCAAATGCTCTTTTGAGACAGCGGTCAACTTAAATTGGGCCAACAACATTTTTTGGCGACTGATTGGAGAACTATCTAACCAAGCATCTAGATACCTATTGTCTTTCTTCCCCCTTAAAGAGATCAAACACATAAGTCCTTCTCTAGCTTCTCACTGCCTTTCATTGTTTTAGTTATTTCTCCCTTAAGTAATTCCTTTCTTGTAAGTATCTTGTAAAGTATCTTACTCACCTCCTCTTTAAAAACCAATTTCCTCTCCACTTTCATTTGTCAAAGGAACATCTCTAGTCCTCTCTTCTACATTCAATCCATTTGTTTATCATGAATCAAACCTAACCATGGCTAATTATTAAGGAAGAGGAATGGCATGTTTTTAAGTAGAATTGGACACAATAAAGTATCAATGTCATTAGTTATTCAAAACCTTGAAAATAATCCTATGTCCTTCTTCAGGGTGAGTACGAGTCCTTATATACATCCTACCTCTAATTAAAGTAGCTCTTTATGACCCTTAGCTTTCCAGATTAATTTACAAAAAAAAATGCCACAATGCCGTGCAACTCTTGTTTCTTATTCAATTTTGTTTGTTGTTCTGTTTAATTAATAGCATCATGAGAGTATTATTTTCTACTATTTTTGTTTAAAAGGTATTTCTATGTTATGGGCTATAGGAAATTTTATGGAGTTGCCTAGAAACCTAAGCACCATCTTAAATATAAATTCTATGAAAACATTGTAGTCAGAGTCCCAAATATCTAACCTAAAGAAAAACCCCTTGATCACACTCCATTTATGAGTGTTGAATGTCTTGTCCCCATAAAAAACTCACCAGGCTGCTCGTAGATGTAGCAAGATTGCTTTGAGAATATGAAGATGGGAATAGAAATAAAATAATCATTCCTTGCTACTCATCAGCAAAAGCTCCTTCTTTTTTTTTTTAAATTTATTTTTGACATGTTTGGTTTTCAGCATTGATTTTCACAGGCGTTTGAATTACAAATTTTCTCCCCATTTCCTCCCCCCGCCACTCCAAGATGGCGTACATTCTGGTTGCCCTGTTCCCCCG
>JAQQSZ010019816.1:0-10283 GCA_028646595.1 Phalanger gymnotis
TATGCGCTGCCTCAGCAGCACTCCTCCTTCCCCAAGAGCCCCCTACCCAGACTGGGCTTAAATCTTCAGCAGGCTCTGCACTTCTGCTCTGATCAGCCACTTAATTCCTCCCACCAGGTGGGCCTGGGGCCAGAAGCAACTGCAGCTGAATTTCTAAAGCTGCCCCGCCTCCGTTGCCTCAGGGGTGGAAGCCGAACCGCAAACTCTGTCCAGTCCCGCTGCTTTTCCCACTAACCTTCTGTGTAGTCTTTGCTGTTTGTAGGTTGTGTGGTCTGGTAGATGCCACAGCTCAGTAATTCAGCATGCTAGGGCACTCTCGGCTCTACTCCTGGTCTCGTTGGTCCACGGTCTGCCGCGCGCACCATGCCGCGCGTGCTGGGCTCTGCTTGGCTCAGGTCCGCTCCCCTCAGCTGGGGGCTGGGAGTTCCATTTGAGACAGACCTTACCCCAAGACCATCCAGGCTGTCCTGGGCTGGAGCCCTGCTTCCCTCTGCCACTTTGTGGGTTCTGCAGTTCTAGAATTGGTTCAGAGCCATTTTTTTATAGGTTTTTGGAGGGACTTGTTGGGGAGCTCATGCCAGTTACTGCTTTCCAGTTGCCATCTTGGCTCCGCCCCTGAGCAATTAATATTTCTTCAGTTGTTTAGATCTGACCTTATTTGTGTGAAGAGCATTTTGGTTATTGTGTTCATATAGTTCCTAGGTTTGTCTTGTCAGGTAGACTCCTAAGTGTTTTATATTGTCTTCAGTTATTTTAAATGGAATTTCTCTTTCTATCTTTTTCTTTTGGACTCTGTTGGTAATGTATAGAAATGCTTATGATTTATGTGGGTTTATTTTTTATCCTGCAACTTTGCTAAAGTTGTTAATTATTTCCACTAGTTTTTAGTTGATTCTGTAGGATTCTCTAAGTATACCATCATATCATCTGTAAAGAGTGATAGTTTTGTTTCCTATTCTAATTGTTTCAATTTCTTTTTCTCTTTCTAGTCTTATTGGTATAGTTAACATTTTTAGAACAATGTTGAATACTAGTGGTGAAAATGGGCATCATTTCTTTATTCCTGATGTTATTGGAAAGGCTTTGTAATGGTAATCAGGCTGGGCTTTTTTGCTATCAAGTGCCTTTAATGAGTCTGGCCTTTGTTTGAATGGGGCAGGTAAAGTGAGATCTTTTGTTGTGGAATGCTTCTTAGCACTGGGCTGTTGAGAGTCATTGATTTATATATAACGTGGTACATTCCCACACCCTGGTTTTAGTGATTTCCCACACCCTAAATGGTGAGTCTCAAGCCCCCAGGGCTCAGAAGGTTACTGGAAGGTTAGCTTTTCACTTTTGGGGTACACCCATTGAAAGACTGACAGAACTCTGGGCAAGCTGTTGAAATAGCACTCCCCTCCCCGGCTTTGTAACCCAGACAGATAGATGTTGGTGTTTCTCTGGTAACTGTGGATTGCTATGGATAGATTGGTTTGTGTTATTTGCTCTGTTTATAATGTATGTTTGTAATTTCTGTTTGTATTTGCCCTGAAGTTTGGGGGCTGATCATTGCCCCTTGAACTAAGTGAATGATATATGTATGTTTAACTAAACTGAGATTGTTAACCCCTTACAGTTGCTTTCCTTAGAAAAGCAGATCAAAGAACTTGTGCTGGCGGCCTTCTGTGTGCTCTTGTTGTTGGTCTTACACAGCCACAGTAGCTGCTAACCACATTGTTGTTATAGGCTTCTATCTTATTCCCATTACAGATAATGCTTGCTGATGGTTTTAGATAGATGCTACTTACTGTTTTAAGGAAAGCTCCATTTATTCCTATGCTTTTTAGTGTTTTTCTTCTTATTAAATAGTAACAAGTTTGTTTTATTAAAAAAAAACCTTTTTCTGTATTTATTGAGATAATCATATGATTTTTGTCGGTGTTGTTATTGATATGGTTGATTATACTGATAATTTTCTTAATATTGAACCAGACTTGTATGCGTGGTATAAATCCCACCTGGGCATAGCATATGATCTTTGTGATATATTGCTGTAATCTCCTTGCTACTATTTTATTTAATTTTTTTTGCATCAATATTCATTAGGGAAATGGACCTATAGTTTTCTTTCTCTGTTTTTGTTCTTCTTGGTTTAGGTATCAGCACCATATTTGTGTCATAAATGGAATTTGGTAGGACTCTTTCTTTCCTTATTTTCCCAAATAGTTTTTACAATGTTGGAATTAATTGTTCTCTAAATGTTTGGTACAATTCACTTGTGAATCAATCTGGTGCCAGGGATTTTTTTCTTAGGGAGCTCATTGATAGCTTTTTCTTTCTTAAATTAAAAAATAACCTTTAGTTTTGTTAAATTTTAAGTTCCAAACTGTCTCCCTCTCTCCCTCCCCATCCCATACTAGAGAAGGTCGCCATTTGACACAGATTTACAAATATGTGTAAAACCATATGATGCATACTTCTAATTATCAGTTCTTTCTCTCAAGGCAGATAGTAACTTCCTTCTTACATCCTTTGTAGTTGATTTGAGTATTATAATATTCAGAATAACTTGGTCACAATTATTCTTTGAACAATATTGCTGTTGCTATATACAATATTCTCTTGGTTCTGCTCATTTTATTTTTCATTGTTTCATACAAATCTTTCCTTGTTTTTCTAAAATTAACCAGCTCATAATTTTATTGAATTATAGTGTTCCATCATAATCATATTCCACAACTTGTTGAGCCATTCCCCAATTGATGGGCATCCCCTCATTTTCCAGTTGTTTGCCACAACAAAGAGAGCTGCTAGAAATACTTTAGAACATATAGGTTCTTTTCTTTTTTCCCTGATTCCCTTGGGAAGCAGACCTAAGGGTATTTATAGTTTTTTAATTCTTCGGGCATATTTCCATATTGCTCTCCAAAATGGATCAGATTCACCAGCAGCATGTTAATGTCCCAATTTTTCCACATCCCCTCCAATATTTGTCTTTTACCCTTTCTATAATTTTAGCCAATCTGCTAGATGTGAAATAATAACTCAACTGTTGTTTTAATTTGCATTTTTCTAATCAATAGTGATTTAAAACAATTTTTTATGACTATATGAATCCTTATTGAAAAACTGCCTGTTTATAACCTATGGCAATTTGTCAGTTGGAACGTGTCTCATATTCTTATAAATTTGAAAGAGTTGAGATACGAGACTTTTATCTAAGAAATTGTCTATAAAATTCCCCCATCCCCAATTTTCTGCTTTCCTTCTAATTTTGTCTACATTGGTTTTATTTGCATAAAACTTTTAAATTTAATGTAATTAAAATTATCCATTTTACATCTTACTATGCTCTCTATCTCTTTTTCATTCATAAATTCTTCTATTCATTAGTCTGATAAGTAATATATTCCATGTTCTTCTAATTTTCTTATGATATGTGTTTACATCAAGGTCATGTATTCATTTTAACCTTATCTTGGTAAGTGGTTTAAGATGTTGGTCGATATCCAATTTCTGCCATAATTGGTGACCTTTTTAATTTCTTTTTCTAAGATATGGTTATTTAAGTATTCTATTTCCCATTCTGCTAATCTGGGCAATTTATATTTTTATAAATGTTCATCCATTTACTTAGATTGTCAGTTATTGGCATATCATTGGGCAAAATAGCTCCTGATAGCTACTTTAATTTTTTTCTGCATTGCTGGTGAATTTACTCTTTCATTTTTGATACCAAATTTGGTATCAGATTTAGTAATTTGGTTTTATTTTTTTTAATCAGATGAAGCAATGGCTTATATATTTTGTTGTTTTTTCATAAAACTAGATCCTAGTTTTACTTAGTTCAATGTTTAATGTTTTTCTTACTTCCATTTTTATTAATCTCCCCTTTGATTTTTGGGATTTCAAATTTAGTGTTTAATTGTGGATTTTTTATTTGTTCCTTTTAGTTTTGTTTTTAGTTGCATGACCAATTCACCAACCTGCTCTTTCCTTTTTTTTTTTTCTAATTGATATGTTCCCCCTAAGTACTGCTTTGGTTCCAACACATAAATTTTGGTATGCTGTCTCGTTGTTTTCATTGTCTTTACTGAAATTATTGATTGTTTCTATGATTTGTTCCTTGACCCACTCATTCTTTAGGATTAGATTATTTAGTTTCCAATTAATTTTTATTTTATGTTTCCATGTCCTTTTTTTGAACATGATTTCCATTGCATTATGCTCTAAAAAGGGCACATTTTATATGTCTGATTTTCTGCTTCTTTACTTTTTGGAAATAAGTTTCATTCATACATTTTTTAAAAAATAAAACAGTCATTTCCACATATAACATTTCCACATCCTCACCCACTCAGTGAAACTTTTCCTGTAACAAAGCAAAACAGTAAACCAAAACCAACTGGTCTGATGGCATATGCTCTCTTTTCCCCCTATACTCTCCCACTTCTCCAAGGAAAGGAAGGTCTATTTCCTCATTTCTTTTCTGGGGCCAAGATTGGTCATTATAATCACAGCATTTGACTTCAGTTTACTGTTCTTTTCACTTAAATAATAGTAATTGTTTATTGTGTCTTTCTGGTTCTGCTTACTTCCTCTGCATCAGTTCATGCAATTTTTCCACTTTCCCCCTGAATTTCTTATATTCATCATTTCTTTTATCACAGTGACATTTCATTATATTCATATATCCAGTGCTTAGCACAGTGCCTGGTATATCAGAAGTGCTTAACAAATGCTAGTTGACTAACTATATCATTATTTGTGTAGCCATGCCCTTTCTTGGTGGAATTTCACAGAACAATAGGATATTGGCTCTTGATGGGAGGTGAGAAACAATCTAGTCTAACCCTCTCACTTTACAAATGAGGAAGGAGAGGCCTAAAGAGAGGAAACAGTTTGCCTGGGGTCCCACAGTTGCTTAGTCCAATGTGGGGCTCCAGTAAAATTTTCTCTTTACTATACACACTTACTTTTATTTACTTCAGATAAGTGTGACTTGGCACTTTTTGATGTAAAACATATTAAGTGAAAAATTAAAAAAACGCCTGACATAATCAACACTCATAAACACTCACATCCTAACAAGCCTTTAAGTAATCATTAAGTCTTTTGAGAAAATAAAGAGTGAATTTAACCGGTAGCTGACTAGAGTGAGTGGGGCTATCATTTAGATCAATGGCAGAAAGTCTTCCCCTTTGGAAGCAGAGCAATGTTGGTCCCCAAAGACCTTTACTGACATTAGTTGATTAATTAATTCATTAACACCTCATAGAGTACAGGCTATTGACTCCATATGGCACTGAATAGGCTATCAGATTCCTTTGGAAATTTTCTTTTATAAGAATGCACAGAAATAGTAAATAATTAAGCTTTAAGCTGCCCCACAGTGATCTTTTATTGATCAAGCAAGAGTTTCCAGAGTAAGAGAGCTTCAGGCACTGGCTTTAACCAGACTTCATTTACACTGGAATGGCATGCTACAATAGGATTCGTGTCTTTGCTATAGAGATTTTAAGTTAAAAGAAGAGCAAACAAACAGACAACCTTTTTTCATGTCTTCTATTGCCCTTGTCTGACATCTACAGTCCCAGTGAAGGAGACTGAAGCTTAGGGTGCAGGGATCCCAAGAGGCAAAGAGAAGGATGATGACAATGGAAGCTTGCCTATTGATGCTTTCTCAGTTCCCAGCTTCATTAAGTGAGACTTTAATGGGCTTTGTTTGTATTAATGTCCCCCTATTACAAGCAATGAATTATGATTGAGTGGCTCAGGGTGGCCCCCAAAGAGACTAAAACGAAGGAGTCAAGGGAGAAGGCCTGTACCTAAGATCAATAACAGAAAATGGGCTAGTAACCACAAAATCAGTGAAGTTTCTCTTTAACCCATTTCAGGGAGATGTTTCTGTCAAACAAGTGCATCAGCAGGCCAGGCTTCAGTTAGGATCAGCTAAAATCAGGATTAAAAAGGTGATAAAGGCAGCTAATGCTGGGACAGCAAGATGCCTTCATGTCAGACCCTTTTCCTTGCTTTGTGTCTTTGTTCTCCTGCATACCCTGCTCATATCCCACCCCACAGAGATCTTCCACCTACTGCTTGGTCCTTTGACTTTGTGTTGTTCCTCAGTTCTTCTAGTTGTGAGGACTTTGTACCCCCTTCCTTCCTTGGCCTCCTACTACCTGCATCCTCTTGGTTTCTAATTGCTTGGCAGGGGCGTACTGGAGCCAGCTTGAATGGGCAAGAGGGTTGATTGTTAAATTTTCAGTGGAGGCATTTACACTTTGGAATTCAGAAAAGTATAAAACTCTGTGCTTGAGTATTGCCTTGTTGATTGTCTAGACTTAGGAAAGTGTTGGAGAAAATGTTTATAAAGAAGATTAAACTGAAAAAAATGTATTCTGCATATAATCTCCCTTCCCCCAACTCTCCATCCAGTCATTAAGCAGTAACTAGCACTAGCTCTGCTAGTCTGGGTTCTTATCCTACTCTGGATCCAGTATCTGTGTCTTATGAGTTATTTACTTCCCTAGAGGCATCATGCTATAGTAGAAATAGCACTCAGCTTGGCTTCAGAAAGCAAAGATTCCAGCTACTCTGACTAGGTATAGTCTGCACCATCGAGGGTAAGTCACTCAGTCTTTTAATGATGGGAGATTCCCCTTGAGTAAAATAAGAGTTGATCTAAAGCAGAGATTCTTAATCTCTTTTATGTCCTGTACACCTTTGGTAGTCTCATGAAGCCTTCTTAAAACAACATTTTTAAATAGGTAAAATAAAATATACGGGATTAAATAAATATATAAATAATATATGTAAACAATAGACAAACAAATATATAAAATACAGAGTATTAGGACCAAAAGGAAATTCTCTTACAACAGTTACCAAAATATTTTAAAAATCAAATTCATAAACTCTAGATTAATAACTTGAATCACATCATCACTGATATTCTTTCTAGCTCAAAATCTGATGACCATGATTAGTACTGGATTCTCATCTGATCATGTTGACTTTCTGCTGTCCATATCTTGCTATGATGGTCTATGAGAAACTGAAAGTATTTGTATTCTTCCTCCATAGTTACTAAAGTGGTGAACTGGATAGAACACTGGTTCTGGAGTTAGAAAGACCTGAGTTCAAATCCAGACTGAAATATTTATTAGCCAACTTTGGGTGAGTCACTTAACCTCTGTTTGCCACAGTTTCTTCAATTGTAAAATGAGGATCATAATACCTCCCAGAGTGGTTGTGAGGATCAAATGAGATTACATTCATAAAGTACTTAGCACAGGGCCTGGCACATAGTAAGTGTTATATAAATGTTATCTATTATTACTATTATTATTAAATACTTGCTAAATGCTTTTTAAGTCTCAAGTAGATGTGTGGAAGCTAAGAGTGTTAAGTATAAATGGAAAATGGGTACATATAATTGAAGACTCCCTAGTAATCTGTGGGTGATTCTAGTTACACAAAGGAAGAGAAGCTGGTTTGTTCCATGGTGTTTTAAGGCCTGACAATGCGAATATTTCTAGGTAATAGGATCACAGATCTGGGACTGGAAGGGACCTTA
This sequence comes from Phalanger gymnotis, assembly GCA_028646595.1. Classification (NCBI taxonomy): domain Eukaryota; kingdom Metazoa; phylum Chordata; class Mammalia; order Diprotodontia; family Phalangeridae; genus Phalanger; species Phalanger gymnotis. The sequence continues at coordinate 7,559 of JAQQSZ010019816.1, forward strand.
GAGGCCATACTGTCCACTTCTCTCATTTTACAGATGAGAAAACTGAGGTTGAAGGAGATTAAGTGCCTTACTTTAAAGATCGACAGGTGGTAAGCATCAGAAGTGGTTATGAATCCAGGACCTCTGACTCCAGAGCTAGTTCTCCTTCCAGTCTCAATAACTTTCCATCAAGTTATTCTAGCATCTGGAAATGGTGATAACCCAGTCATGGCAGGAGTAAGATATATGAATGGCACAGTTTTGAGCCCCTAGTCATTTCCACTCCAGAAAAGAGAGTACTTGGAAAGGGACCCAATGACACTGAGTGATCCAGAGACAGAGCAGTAAAGTATTTGTGAATTGGTCCATGACACAGCAGCCATTTTCCACACCATATTTTGGATGCATTATACCCATAAAAATCAGAACATTTTCTTATTCTATGCCCATTCTAGATGAGCTGATGGCTTAACCTTTCTGGAACATTTCCATTTTTTTTTTTTGTTACAAATCACCCATGATTATAGGTCTTTAAAAAGGGAAAAAAATACCCTCCATATTGTGGATCCCTCAAAATAGTCTTCAAAACATTGGTATCCTATGGGATTTTAGCTAAATTATACGACGCCCCATGAGCTTCTTTGCTTAGAGAAGAAGTCATGAACATAGGATTGAAACTGAGTACACTGAGATTATGAAGTCAGGGTTATATCTTAAAGGATAGAGGACATGGAATGATGGTGGCTTTTTTCCTTATTCATTACAATTACAAAGGCTTGAGAAAGGGCTAAACTATTTGGACATACAGAAAAATCTCTAGCCCCAAAAATATGTGGAGCCCTCATTCATATTTGTCCATCCTTTCTGCCATCAGTGGTTCTTAAATCATTGATCTACTGCCTTGCTTTGGTAAGGCACTAAGGAGTTAGAGGGTGTTGTGAAAACAGTGTCTTCCAACTCTACCACTCTTTTGGAAAACGTTCTTACTGATCACCTCTTTCTTATCAAATCCAATTCTGAGACTTCTCTTGTATTTGCCATAGCTGACTGCCCTCTTTTCCATACTCTCTCTTCTCTTAGTTTCCCTGACATTATACTATTGAGGGTCTACTCTAATTCTCTGTGCTGATGATCTAAAACCCACGTTTCGAGAAGGCTTCTCACAAAACCCCTAGTACCATAACTCCCAATTGCTTATTGAACCCAAACTTGGATATCTCATTATCTCCTCACACTCAACATACCTAAACCTTAATTCATCATCTCTATGTAAACAACTTCTTTCCCAACTTTCTTGACTCTCTCAATATCACCGTTATTTTTTGCAATCACCTGTGAAAGTTGTAGTTATCCTAAACACCGTCTTCTCCTTCATCACTTATGTCTAGTTATTCAGCAAGCTTAATTGATTATTCTTTCCAAGTCTGTCTTCTATTCACATCTTTCTTCTTATTCATACAATCATTTCCTAAGTTAGGACCTTCATCAAACTGTGCTATCACAATAGCTTCTCTTCTTCCAATCTATCAACGCTGCCACTGTCTGCAAATAGTTCTTTCATCAATCATGCTATTCTTTTGTTCTAGGCATCTACATTAGTGGATAGAGCACCAGCCCTACAGTGAGAAAGACCTGAATTCAAATCTGGGATTTAATTGGTGTGGTCTACATTTAGCTAGACTGGTCCTTGTACAAACTGACATTGGACACACAATGGAAGCATCTCTTTTTTGAAAAAAATTTAATTAACTTAAGCATCAATAAACAATAAAGTATTCAAAATACAAAGAATAGAAAAGAGGAAATTATACACATACATACCTCTATATACATGTACATACATACATATATATATATACATATATACATATACACACTCACGCATACACACACACACACATATATATATGTACATATATTCACATATACTTTCATTATGTTCAGTTTTTTAAAAAGTGTTCTAAACAGAGTAGTATCAAAAATGCCCTGCTTGTTCCTTTCTGAACTTGCTGGAAACCTTTTCAGTTTAGCAGAGCCTTGTCAGACCTTATGCCTTTTAGGCATAGGCTTTGTAAAACCTAGTATAACCACTTTCCTAAAAGGCCTTAGAGAATCACTGCATTTCAGAATAAGTAACTTATCTCATTTGATACTTGTGACAGCATTGTGAGTTGCATTATCTTCATTTTAGTAGGTGGGAAAACTGAGACTTAACAGGTTGCTAAAGGAGGGGGGAAAGAACTCAAAATAGAGTGGACTGGATGATTATACATCCATCTACCTATCCATCCATCCATCCATCTATATACTCATTTGAGTCACTTTTCAAGGATACACAGATATTAAGTATAGGAGATGCATCTAAACCTAGGTTTTCAGACTCAAAATCCACTAATCTATCTATTATACCACATTATTCCTCATTATATTTGTAATTAGTGCAATTGATGCATCATTATTTATCCTTAGGGGTATAGAATTCTGGGTGTCTAAATTTCTCCATCTTTAAAATGGATCTCATAAAGCACCCGTGAGGTGGGGTTTTTTTGACTTTTTTTAATGGAATTTTTAAAAATATATTTAGTTTTCAGCATTGATTTTGACAAGAGTTTGAATTACAACTTTTCTCCCCATTTCTACCCTCCCCCCCCCACTCCAAGATGGCATATATTCTGGTTGCCCCATTTCCCAGTCAGCCTTCCCTTCTGTCACCCCACTCCCCTCCCATCCCCTTTTCCCTTCCTTT
>JAQQSZ010019817.1:0-10283 GCA_028646595.1 Phalanger gymnotis
CTGGGGTGGGGCCCTGCTTCCCTCTGCCACTTTGTGGGTTCTGCAGCTCTAGAATTGGTTCAGAGCCATTGTTTTATAGGTTTTTGGAGGAACTTGGTGGGGAGCTCACGCCAGTCACTGCTTCCCAGCCGCCATCTTCACATGAACATTTTCTTAAAGAAAAGAATTGGTAGGCACTAGATATGATGAGGACCAAATAACACCACAAAATGGAAATGAATATAGTCTAGCATGTAGGAAAATAGTTATTATCAATATGGGAACTATCCCTCATTCAGCTGTCTTGTGTGCAGTCAAATTCCTTTCTTGTTAGAGCAATGGTCGTAATTAGACAAAAAGGACTGGGACTAATAATAATAAAACATGATATTCAGTTGAAACCATTCAACCTTGAACTATTTAAACAAGTAATCAGACATAAGAATTGAGAAATGCACATCAGAAATGGCATTGACATTGAACAAAATTTCAAAGAGAAGCTAAACTGCCTTTCAGTGTGTTGTCACAAAAACAAAGTAGATCAGAGAGTTCCTGATTCAGCAGTAATTTGATTTACTTGTCAGGTAGAAAGAGATGGTGGCCAAGGAAACAGTGATTTAGAATGTAAACTCCTATGAATAATCTTACAAAGAAGGAAAAGGATTATGAGGAGGATCATACCATAATGCCAAGAGAAATAACATTAAGTGAAATTAGTTTAAAGAAAGTTTGGTAGGAAGCACAGTTATGCTGTGATGTTTAAGGATGAAAATACTAGGGAGAAATAGGAATAAAATAGGACAAATCTATTAAGATTACTATTTAACAAATAGTTCCACATTTGGACCCTAACATTAGAATCCAGGATGTGCTTCATTGTTGTTCAGTCTTTTCAGTCACATCCAACTCTTCATCAACCCATTTGGCTTTCTTGGCAAAGATGACTGAAGTGGTTGGCCATTTCCTTCTCCAGATCATTTTTGCAGATGAGTATAACTGAGGTAAACAAGGTCAAGTGACTTGCCCAGGATCATGGAGCTAGTAGATGTCCGAGACCAGATTTGAACTCAGGAAGATGAGTCTTCCTAACTTCAGATCCAGCACTGTATCAACTGCACCACCTAGCTGCCTCATTAGGATATGATTAGAGGTTAGGTGAAAATAACACAAAATAGATGCCTTCTCTCTTGACAATTTGGTGCTCCACATGTTTCTGTTGGTGGTTGATATTGTATAGGCTTCATCAAGCCCTAGAATAATTCAGAACTTTCTGGAAGAAATTCGTAACCACTTAAAAAAGGTTCCAATTATATGTATGAAAAAGAACAAGTGAATTAAGAATATATCTTTCCTAGATTATGATGCATATTTGGATAGTAAAACTGTAGACTTTTTGATCAGTATTTGTATCTGGAACAGGCAGTTTCAATAGATGAGTGGAACTCAGATTTGAACAGGAGGAAAAGAGCAGACTTTATCTTTGACTGTTAAATTGCAAAAGTCTTTTAATGACTGAAACATTCCCAGGGAAAGAAAGGCCCCGATTTTTCATGCCAATATTTTGTCAATATTGCTATATGTCAGTGAGATGTGGAATAATACGATGGTTTCTGAAGAATTAAAAATGCGTATGCAGTGGACAGTGGGAGGGAGCATGGCAGATTTGAACAGGTTATTACATATACACAATCAAGAATTCCAAAGGAAAACCTTCATACTCCATATAACCTTAACATAATCCCCTATTCTCTCCTTTGCTCCAATATTAGAGGAAGAGGTGGCTTTCCTTTCAAATGATATCCCCGCTACTTATATCCTTGCTTACTTCTCTTTTCTCACAGAAATTTACCCTTTGATTTTCCTCTCTTAATAAATTTTTGTCTCTTCTTGTCCTTCACTACATTTTCCAAATATTTCCTGATTTCTCCCTTTCTTTCAAAAAAGTCTAATCTATACTATCTCTGAATACTAATCTCTCAAGACACTGTCTCACATCATTCCTCCTTTTCTTCATAGCTAAAATCCCAGAAAATGTAATCTATAGTTAATGCCTGTCATTTTGTCAGCTCATACTTCATTTCTCAGCCCTTACTTAGTAGCCTGGCTCCCAATTTCACCACTTAACTTACACTGTGGTTTTCAATGATGTACGCATGGTGATTGCCAAGTGCAATAATATTTTTTAGTTGTGAGTTTAACAATTATCAAAAAGATATCAATATACAAAGTCCCATTCCTTCCTGATATCTCTATATCATTTGATATTGTTGAATACCCACCTCTTCCTAGAAAGTGTCTCTTCCCTCGGTTTTATGGCCTTTCTCTCTCTCAGTTCTCTTCCTATCACTATAGCAGTATCTTAGTTTCCTTTTCAGAGTCATCGGTCTTGCCCTACTCCACATGTGTGAATATACTGAAAAAAAAAGTCCTAGACTCTCATTTCTCCTTTCCCCACCCTAAGATCCCTCCCCTCTTCCCAATTTCTCTTTTTCTGTTGAAGTTATATTACTATTTTTTTAATAACCCAGGTTTCACAATCATAGTGTTAATTCTTAATTCTTGCCTTTTCCTCAGCTTCCTATCTAATCACTTGCCAAGCCTTCTTAATTCTATTGCTACAGTATAACTTTCATCTGTTCCCTTCTCTTCACTCAGATACACAATCCCACTTTTGGCCTTAATTATCTCTTTCCTCAACATTCAAAATAACCTCCCAATTGGTGTCCCTGCCTCCAGTCTCTCTTCTTTAATCCAAACTGATATCCTTACAGGGCAGATCTGATCGTGCCATTCACCAATTTGAGAAGCTTCACTTTTCTTCTTTCCTCCAGAATAAAATATAAACTCCTCTGTTTTGCATTTAAATCACTCTGGAATATGATTTAATGTTGCCTTTTCTGACAGTGCGTATTACTCTCTTTAACACTACAAATTCTGTCCAAATCAACCAAATCTTTTCATTATATAGGAAAATTTATCTCTTATGTCTGTGCCTTTGCATGTGGTTTATTCCCTATGCCTACCATTTATTCTCTCTTCACCTCTAGCTTATAATTCCTATCCTCCTTCAAAGTCCAGCTCCAATGCTACCATCTACAAAGAAGTATGTCTAGATCTCTCCCAAGACTTGAGATTGCCATTGCCCTCCCTGGAAACATCTTAGTATATATTTTGTATTTACATTTCTCTGTGTGAGTGTGTGGTGGTGGTGATGGTGGTGGTAGTATTTTTCCCAAGTAGAAAATTAAAGTTCTGTAGGAGCAAGACTTTTATTTTTAATCTCTAAATTTCCAATACCTGACACAGTGGCTGACAGATAGTAAGCACTTAATAAATAATTGTTGAATTGGACTGCATATATGAGAATGTGTTTTAAGGGAGAACAATTGGGCCCTGTTTTAAGGCATCAATGTGCATTGCTCTTGGTAATCTATTTGCGGCTATCCTTTCATAATATATCATTAGACTAGAAGTCATTATTTCCTCTTGGCCATAAGCCTACTACTTGGAGTTGATTTCTCGATAAGGTAATACAAAATATCACCCAGTAGGGTATGCTATGAGTTTCCTTTGCCTTTGCATTTATATTCAGTTCTCAAAGAACTACTACTACTACTGAGGGAAGAGAAAACCTTGTAAACCTGAAAAATCAAGTAATGACATCTGCCCCTGCTGTGTGTGGGTCTGGGCAGGAGAGAAGGAGAGATTTCTGTCAGTGTTTTATTTTTTCCCTCTCTTTTATCTTTTTTCTCAGCATGAATAACAGCAACCCTTGAAACATCCTATTTCTTAGGTCTTTTTGAGGAACACAAAATAAAGAGGCTCTAGACAGAGGTGGGGAACCTGTGGCCTTGAGGCCACATGTGGCCCTCTAGGTCCTCAAGTACAGCCCTTTGATTGAATCCAAACTTCACAGAACAAATACCCTTAATAAAAGGATTTGTTCTGTAAAACTTGGACTCAGTCAAAAGGCCACACCCAGAGACCTAGAAGGCCACATGTTGCCTTGAGGCTGCAGATTCCCCACCCCTGTATCTAAGAGCTGAACTCCAGCCCTGAGATTATTAAGCCTGGAATTTGGTAGCAATTGCTGGGGACAGCTGTGGAAATGTGTACTATCCAACTTGTCTGTTTCTAATTAATTCATTTGCCGCTAAAATGATGTATACACTTTGCCTCAAATCTTCCAAGTGGTAATAAAAGGATTGAATGGTTAATTTTCTTCCACACATATTAATTAGTAAAGGGGAATAAGGTAGCTGTTAATTTATTCAAAATGGGAATTTCCTAATTCTGAATCAACTTTCTACTTTATTCACACAGTTTTCTTTAATGTTGCCCATGCAACACTTCTTGTTTCTAGCTTTGCTTACCTGCTCCCTATGCATACTATGTGCTATTCTATTTGTCTGTAAATCATCTATCTGTCTGTCTGTCTGTCTGAATTCTAGCTAAGTTTCAGACTCAATCCTTCCACTCTTCTGATATTAGGGAGTTATCAATGTCAAATACTTAAGGATCCAGGACAGAGCTTGTAAAGTCAGTACCTGGATTGTTCACTGGTATCACTTGTCTTTTTCCCTTAAAAGTCTCTACACAGTCTTCATGGATAGTCAAAGCATGCAGGTGTTCAGTCCCAAGCTTAGAATGCATTACGCTGCCAGAATTTTGAAAGGGTTAGAATTATTTTCAATGAATGCTAATATGGAGTATTTAAAGGTCTGAAGAATACCACCAACATTGTTCACTTTATGTTGACACCAGCTCCCTTTGGGAGTCTTCAGCTCACCTTGAAGAATCTGGATATGGATAATATGTGTCATTTAGTCCCCCAAGTCAAAGTCCTGCCATAGGCTTTAAAGGTATTTTCTTAAGTATCAGTCATAAAATGTTAGAAAATAACGTTAACTTTAGATCTACTGTCTAGGACAGCATTGTAGTTCACATTCTCAATTTTTACTACTATCTCTGCCTAAGTTCCTCTGAGTACAATAGACTCACAAGGAATTGACCATCAGTTGACTGTAACTGTCCCCAGAGCTCAAGGTTACCACTTTCCTGCCTGTCCTGTTTTCTAAACCTGAAAAAAAGAGAAATCAGCTTGTGTACAAAAAACTCCACATTTCCTGAGTACATTTAACATATTTACAGCTTTCAGATCCAAAATTACAACAGATGGTGGGTCTGTTATTTTGTACCTCCACACCTATGATACAGTTCCCTTGATTTGCTTCTGGGGCCAGTGGAGGCATAAAAAGTGGCCCAAGATCTACAGAAGCTAGGGTCTTCTTATCAGGGTAGCCATTGCATGCTCAGAGGTCCCTTCTCAACTCATATATCTTTGCAGTGCCCTGAACCTGCCACTTCCATGATTATATCACTTTCTACCTTGGTCACCCAGCTCAAAACCTTGTAATCTTCATTGACTCTTCCTTCCTCTTACAACCCACACCCCATCAGATGACAAGGCCTATTGATCTTGCTTCCTCAACATTTCCAACATCCATCCCCATTTCTTTGTTCATGCTACCAACACTCAGGTTCAGGGCCCCAACATAATTCGTTTGCTTTATTATAATAATAGTAAACATTTGTTTACTGTGTTATAACAGTAAACTTTTGTTTCCAGATGCTCTCCTTGATTTGACTCACCATCATGCCCCTGAGTTGGATACCTCTGGCACTGCCCCCACCCCTTTTCTGCTTCCTTTTGTGTATTGTCTCCCTCATTATTAACCTGCTTGCAGACAGGGATTGTCTTTCTTTTCCTCATTTGCATCCCCAGTGCTTAGTACAGTGCCTGGCACATAGTAGGTACTTACTAAGTAATTGTTACTTCCAAACTAGTCTTCCTGCCTCCAATATCTTCCTACTCAAATCTATTTTTCAAACAAATGCCTAAATGATTGTTTTCATATACAGGTAAAAATATGCCACTCTTTTACTCAGAAAGCATATGTGGCTCGCTCTTCCATATAGGATAAAGCATATTCCCAGAACTGCAAGTAGCATTTTTTTTGGTAGCTAGAAAAATCTTAAAACAAACAAACATGTACTTGGGAAAAACAGCATGAAAAATGCCCTCAAATCGACTTGACAAATTCCTTTTGAAGGAGTGGGTAGAGAAAGAAGGCAAGGTTATTGGAGAAGGGTCGAGGTGAGGATGAAGCTCACCTGCAATGTAGCAGGCAAGGAAAGGAGTCATGCCATTAGCTTATTATTTTAGGCAATCATTTTTAATAGGCGTTAAGCTCAGCTGTTTTTACTCTAATAAAATAAACACTGCCAGTGTCCTCTAAGTTCAGTAGCCTAGGACAAAGCTTTTATCACAATGCCCTGGTTACAACTGTGCACATTCTTTAGGTTGGCATTTAAGGATTTCCCTCATCTAGCTCCATCCTCTCATTACCGCCTTGTTTCATATTATTCCTATTTATGTAATCATAGTTCTTTCAAGACAGATTGAACTTCTATCTTCTCCCAAAATTCAGCCTGCCGTATCCTATCCCCACACACAATTATAATCTCCCCAACCTTCCCAACCACTAAGCTTGGAATACATTCTCCATCTTTTTGTCAAAATCCTTCCCTTCAGAAATCACATCTTACTATTCTCTCTGTAAATTCTTCCTGATCCTGCTCTGTCCCCAGTGGAAAGTGTTCCATTCCTCCTCAAACTTCTGTGATGTACCTTGCATAGAGATCACTTATTCAAAAGACAGCCTAAGAAAATTATGAATGACAGATATGAAAACAATCACTATGAAAAACTAAATTATCAATGGTGATAACAGTGAAAAAAATGAGGCCTCTTTTGGTAATAGAATAGTGAAAAAGGATCAGCCTGGAGATGGAAAGGACCTCCAATCACACATTTTACAGATGAGAAAACTGAGGTCCAGAGAGGAGAATGGCTTTGGCCAAGGCCACACAAATAGCAAGGAGCAGAGGCAGAAATTGAACCCAGGACCCCTTACTCCAGAGCCGCAGCTTTCTGTACTGTACTATGCATGACACGATAGTAAATAGCAACCTTCCTAATTTTATATCTTAAATGAATTGACTGATCTTTTCAGCTAAATTAAGTGGATATTTTGATATTATTTAGGCAAAAACTCAGGATGATAAAAATACATTCCTGGAACAGCACTTGAAAAACTTGAAAGTCACAAGAGAGCAATTAATTTGCAAATTACTCTGCATCCTCCATGAAGACTAATTTTCTATATCCAAATTGCCTTCAGTCAACAATAATGGATTGAATCGATTGATAGGGAGGTAGACTGGTAGTTACATTGTTTAAGACATTTAAAATACCTTTGGGTATGAATTTTTTTGCCGAATTGCTTATGAAAATTAAAACACACATATACATAGTATAGCAAGCTATGTTGCTTATATAGTGTATGTCTTTATCACATTTTACTAGCTCTTCAAGTACCTTTTTGATTGCTGCAATAAAAACAGTCCTCTGTAGGGCATAAAGATGAATCCACTATGTCTAATGCTAATTATAGATTTAACCCAAGTTACTAGAAATGCACTATTACTCATTTACTTTTTTGAGCTCCAGTGTACTGTGCTTAGGCTGCCTTTGAGATTTTTCTTTCTGGGAAGAAAATTGTGTCATGAATTCTGACTTAAGTACTGGATTCTATTGTTTTCATTTTTTGTCTTTTTGAAATTCTCAGTTACTCATTGCCTTGATCCAAGTGTAGCCAGTCTGGTTTATCTCTCTGGAGTTTGAAAGAGAAACTATTACTAACACTGGCAGAAATAAAAACTTGGATTTAATGAAGAGCAGTGGCAAAAATGACTTTAAATGCAGTCACTGTTGGACTGGTCATATTAGCATTAGGATTCCATCATCAGCTTTGAATGGCCTAGAAAGTTTTATAATTGAGCAGTTGGCAATCTGAGGGACACTGTTGGAGAACAGGTTCTGATGAGCTGTGAGAGGTCATATTCCTGAACACAAGAGGTTTCTATTTCTGCTCCTGCTTTTTTGTACCATATTGTACACATGCAATGACAATGACCAAATATGGAAACCAAGAAAGCCTACCGTACAGATGAGGGATCTTCCTTGTTCTTGTTCCAGGCAGATTATCAGGTATAGATTGGTCATTAGATATGAGCTCAGTCAGAATTCTGAGATTGTATTTTAAGTATACTGAACTGGTGGTCACATTTTATTTAGGTTCAAAGCTTCCTATAGGCATTTTAGAAAATAGTCTATATTTGCTCTTTTAGAAAAAAAATGAGACAAAGGTTATTAACTAGACTGTTTTGTTATTTTTTAAAGGATTTAATGATAATTGTCTTTTTCATTAATCTACTAATTAGGATGCCAGGTATATAAGTGGATATTTCTCTTTTCTCTCTATGTTAAGGATTTATCTGTTAATTATTAAAATTTGATTGCACAATAATTCTACCACCATTATCTTCAAAATAATGTAAATAATTGTCCTACTGATTTATAGGAGAGTTCCTCACATTCTTATTTAAATATGTTTTATTTCTTTATTACTCAGGGGTATTAAGTCTTGGAATATCTTGCTAGGTGAAAATAGTGGTGTCAGGGCTTTCCTAATAATAGCATTTGTTTATTCCTCTAATTAGATTACTAGATTCAAAAAAAATTTGTATTCTTTGGAAAAAATGGGAGTTATCTTGGGACTAGCTAATGACCCTTACCAAGTATTTCCCTTTTTTAAAGTCCTTTTTTACTCTTTAAGTGAACACTTTTTATTTTCTTTTTAAATTTATTTTTATTTTCAGTTCCATGTTCTTTCTGTCCCGCCTTTTTCCTGCCCACTGAGAAGGAAAGAAATATGATACCCATTATACATACAAAGTCAACAAAACATGTTCATATTTGCTGTCCTATGAAAAATGGCAAGAAAATAGGGGAAAAAATAGCTTGACTGCACTTAGAGGTCATCGGTTCCCTCTCTAACCGTGAATATCATTTTTCAACAAGTGACCTTTGGAATTGTTGTGGATCGTTGTATCGATCAGAGTAGCTAAGTCTTTCACAATCCATTGTTGTTATAAAATAGCTGTTAGTAAAACATTCTCATTCTACTTATTTTATTTTGTATCAGTTGATGTCTCTACCAGTTTTTCTAAAGTGATCCCTTTCATTATTTCTTCCATCACGATAGTCTTCCATCACTATCATATATTACGATTCAGTCATTCCTCAGTTGACGGCATCCCCCCAATTTCCAATTCTTTGACACCACCGGAAGAGCTGCTTGTAGTAGGAAGGCCAAATTTATAATCTCAAATATAATCATGTATATGTTTGAATGGTTCGAAATCACAAGGTATGAGAGGTTCTCTAAGGAGAAAACAACAAGAAATTTATTTAGGCCCCACCGCAGCAGAACCTTGAACCAGCCTCCCCATTCTGACATCTTGACAAAAAGTCTCTCTCTCTCTCTCTCTCTCTCTCTCTCTCTCTATATATATATATATATATATATATATGTACATGTATATACCTCTCTCTATATATATATACACATATATGTATGTATATACATATATGTATATGTACATGTATATATCTATATATGTACATGTATATACACACAAATACATATGTACATACATACACACTCACATATACATATATACATAAACACACACACATATATATATATGTATATATATATATACATATATATATGCATATTCCCTTCAGCTACCCTAACACTGAGGTCTGATGAATTATATATATCATCTTTCCATGTAGGAATGTAAACAAACAGTTCAACTTTAGTAAGTCCCTTGCAATTTCTTTTTCTTGTTCTTTTTTTTTGATTACCTTTTCATGCTTCTCTTGATTCTTGTGTTTGAAAGTCAAATTTTCTATTCACCTCTGATCTTTTCACTGAGAAAGCTTGAAAGTCCTCTATTTTATTGAAAGTCCATATTTTGCCTTGGAGCACGATACTCAGTTGTGCTGGGTAGGTGATTCTTGGTTTTAATCCTAGCTCCATTGACCTCCAGAATATTATATTCCAAGCTCTTCAATCTCTTAATGTAGAAGCTGCTAGATCTTGGGTTATTCTGATTGTGTTTTCATGATACTCAAATTGTTTCTTTCTGGCTGCTTGCAGTATTTTCTGCTTGAACTGGGAGCTCTGGAATTTGGCAACAATATTCCTGGGAGATTTCTTTTTGGGATCTATTTGAGGAGGTGATCGGTGGATTCTTTCCATTTCTATTTTGCCCTGTGGCTCTAGAATATCAAGGCAGTTCTCCTTGATAATTTCTTGAAAGACGATATC
>JAQQSZ010019818.1:0-10283 GCA_028646595.1 Phalanger gymnotis
TACTCTCATTATCATTATTATTATCTATAAAATAAGTGGGCTGAATGCCACTGTAGCACACTTAGAAGGCAGGCTCATCTCTAATATAATACAATAGCATATGATAGAGTAGAATATCTCCATACATGTACATATGTGGATGTGCACGTATGCATTTGTGTGTGCATAAAATGTAGCTTAAAACTGCCCTAGACCAGTTGGGACAGCCTATATAATTGTCAGCTACTAATCTTGTTGTCTGTTAATCTGCCTGTGATTTCATCACGCTGGGTAAAACTACTGTGGAAGTTTCTTCCAGACTTTAATTTATAGTCATACTGAGAGTTGCCCAGGAAACTGATAAATGGGATGACTTTGCCTTGGTCACGTAGCAGATCTGTGTAAGCTGGGGCTTGAGCCTGAATTTTTTCTTGCTCTGGGGCTATTCTCTATCTCTTATGTCACTTTACCTATCTATTAAACAGCAGCAACATCAATTCCCTCTCCCCCAATTTAAGCATTCTTGAATAAGTATTAATGTTCCCCAAATTGATTGAAAGCTCCTTGAGGTTGAGGATTGTTTTTAGTCGCTGCAAATGTACTGCTCTGCTCCCAGCAATAACACCAACAGCAATAACTCCCATGTATGTGATATTTTACTGTTTACAAAGGGCCTTTGTTATAACCAACACGTGAAACAGGTGGTATCAACGTCATTATTCCCATTTTACAGATACAGATGCTAAGGCTCAGTGAGATTTTAGGAGTACTTAATATCAATATTCTTTCAATATTTATAAGAAGGTCATAACAAAAACACTTTAAAACTGACAGATATCTTGATATTTGCAGACATTCCTATGCACATGCATGCACACACACCTATGCATGCATAACCACATGCACACACATGTGTGTACACACATGCACACATGCGCACACACACACATTTCTGAGTCTTTACATGAGTGGTCCTCATGTCTGGAATGCTATCCCTTCTTATTTCCACCTCTACAAAAATTTCCATTTTCCTTTGATGCCTCTCAAGTAAAGTGCCACTTTCTACCTTAGGCCTTTTCTCACCCCTGAAGCTGTCAGTCTCCTTCTCAAGAAACTATTTTATATATTGTTAAATTTTGTTATCTATGTACTTATAATTTCCCCAGTTGGATGTCAGCTCCTTGATGTTAGCTTTGTATCCCTACCACACAGAACAGCACTCTCAACACATTATAGGGGTTTATAAATGCTTGAGAAATTGAATCAAACATATTAATATCCTCTATTAGCAATTGTTTAATGAACCGACAGAGAGAGGAGTAGGTTTCTATTTCCTCTGTCACTCTTTTTTGGCAGGGTCTAATTTGTGTAAACCTACTTATCTTATTTTTTTTCCCCAAAACCTCTGATTCTCATTTGGATGGAAACTTCCAGATGACAATTGACCTCAAGCTTGGCCTCCATGCTAATTTCCAATTAGGATTCCTCTGGGCCTCCCTCCCATGAACTAGGCCACTGGAGGAAAATTTCTTGGCCTCTTCAGAGAGTGATAGCTAAAATCTGGATTAAGAGGAGAATGATGGTGGAGCTACTTGAAGCCCTAATGAAATGATAAAAAGCTAGAGGATGGGGGAGGTCAGGTGAGGAGGGTCCAGGACATAAAACATTAGTTCCAAAGAGAATCAAAGCCTCCCAGATTTCCTATAGCTAACAATCCCCGTGATCCCCTAATTTCTGCACAGCAAGATCAATTCTTATAGTTGGCCCCTCCTCTGGAGCATAGAGCCAGGACTAAGCAACATTAATAAAGAAAACAAATTTATCATCTGGCTTTGCAATTGTCAGCCTACCATTTATTCCAACCACAGAGGGCTTAGTGCACAGGCATCTGTCCTATCTCTGGCTATGTTAATTACCTCCAAATAGCATCAAGTCACAGAAGTGATAAGAGTGAAGGAAAAAATATCCCCAAATTGGTTGTGATTTCCTCTTTTATAAGGGTCCACAACCAATAACCAAAATCATAATAAAAAATTGCCAACCTGCATGCAGGGTTTTAAGGTTTGCAATGTTCTTTATATACCATAGTGGAGAATTTTGGACTTCAAGTCAGATACAACTGGGTTTGAATTCTTCCACAAACAGTTACCAGATGTGTGACCCTGAGCAAGGCAGTTAGCCTTTCTGGGTTTCGGTTTCCTCCTCTGTAAGCAGAATGGGGTTTTGGGGGGTTCATTTTGCTCATGTATAAATGAATGGGATGGACTCAATGACCTCTAACCTCCCTCCTGACTCAGATTCCTTGAGTCGATGACCCCATCTGATCTTTAGCAGGTATACCAAAGTTACTATGTGACATGGATGCTCACTTCTTAGGCACTGTTAAAACCTCTTTTACGGCTGTTTTTATGTTTACTTCCTTAACTGAATTTCCTTTTTCCCTTCCACCACTCCCATACTTGGATAATTTTGTAGCCTAGTAAGCTGCTAATTTAATCTATTCCTCACTTTAATTATGGGAGAACAGCAGTCTGGAATGGAGTCAAAAACAGGTATTTTCGTTTCTGGACCAAAGGGGAAAACAAAGTATATGCAGTAAGAGAAGTTTGATAAAGGAGACCTCAGTGGATATTTGGTTCACAGAGGGAAAAGAGCATGTTCCTTTAAATTTTGGCTTCATGAGATGAAGCTCTAGTCACATAACCCTAGCTAGAAATCTATTTAGGATCATTTCTGAAAGATTATCCATTCCTCAACTAGTCTGTATTGATGCTACAACGAATCCTTCCACTAATCATCAGGAACCATTCATCACTGAATAACAAATGACCTGATTAAATTGCTGTGTTGCTAATGTGACCAAAGATCTTCCCTGCCCATTTAATGTTCCTCAGGTGGAGCTAGTTAAGGGAAGCTTTATTAGGAGAGGTCTATTCGTAGGAAGGCCCGTTTGCTAAATAGGTGCTAAGTTCCAGGGCCCTAAACGAGATATATGCATCCTGTGGGTAGCCATTAACCTCAAACTAGAGAGCTGTGGAGACTAGAGAGCTGAGAGAAGAAGATGAAGAAGAGTGAACTGGAAGAGACAGAGAGAGAACAGAGAGTGCTCTGAGAACTGCGGGAGGAAGGGAAGCAGGCAAGCCAACAGTGAGGACTTGTGAGTGAATTTACAGGAAGGCCCTCGCAGAAGGGAAGGTTACAGGATGGCTTGGCTCTTTGCTGTGATACCTTGTTTTAATTTCCTTGTTGTTACATTGAGGTGGACTTACTGGTTTTGGGATACAATTACTGCTATGTCGAATTGGAGTTATTGCTTTGGGGATTTGATCCTCTGGTGTCTAAATAAATGTTTTACTTCTTCCGCCTTCTACATAGAGAGTCTCTTATATTTCGCAATTCTGAACTATACGGGAATATTCATGGTCACTGTTGATATCATGAATCTTGCCTGACTGATACAATAGCATGATATACTAAACAGAATGTGAATTTATCTTTTAAAATTAACTAGCCAGGTAACATTGAGCAAATCACATAAACTTTCTTGTCCTCACTTGTTTCCTTTCTGAAATGGGGATATCAAGAACCTAGAGTATCCACCAAGTTATTGGTAACTTACTCTGATGCTCAAATAAGATAATGCATGTAGAATATTTTGCAAACTATAAAGTACTTTACCAATTAATCAACCAATATATGTTAAAGCACCTACTATGTACCAGGCACTATGAGGAAAAAATCAGCTATTGCTATTATGAATAGAAAGTAATAATAAATATGGAGTGCCAATTCTCTCCACTTCTCCCTGCCACTTATGAGAATGAAACGTAGAGTTGGATAGGACTTCGGAGGTTGCCTCAAACAGTATCCCCCCAGCAACATCCCTTCCATGTAATTAACTGACCTCCCTTTGCAGACAACCAACAAGAGGTAACTCACCATTTCCAATGTTCTTTCTAGTTATTCAAACATGAATCAAACTTTCTTAAGATTGGAGGGGAGAGGTTGTGCAGAAACAAATGAAGGCCCTATCCCAGCATGATTTCAAGCTTAGCTCTAATGAGATATAAATTTGGCCATTTGGAGTGCTTTTGGGAATAACAAACCAGAATGCTGCAGGACTAGAATCTGGATTAAAGGAAACCTATAGAGATTCCCTCTACTTCTTAGGCTGCTTAGCTTCTTTCAAAGCATGGCTTAGATGACACCTGCAAATGAAGCCTTTCCTAATCCCCAGTTATTCTCCCCCACTTTGAAAATAGATTGTACATATTTTGCTTTCAAATACAAAATACAAATAAAAAGAGGCGGCGGGGCACGATGAATAGAGAATATCACTACAAATCAGAAAGAGCTGGGTTCAAATCTGTCTTCTGACACAAACTGGCTGTTTGAGTGAGGACCTTACCATCTCAGTGCTCCAGGTTAGTATATAACATGACAAATGCAGATGGGACTTTCTTGTAAAGGGAGTTCACATGTAAAGGGAGTTCCTTCAACCAATATAATCTTAAGTCCTGTCTAGAACAAAACAATATATATGTCATACGTTATTGTTGTTCGGTTGTTTCAGTCACGTCTGATTCTCTGGGACTCCATTATGGTGTTTTCTTGGCAAGGATAGTGGAGTGGTTTGCCATTTCCTTCTTTAGCTCATTTTACAGATGAGAAAACTGAGGCAAACAGGCTTAAGTGACTTGTCAAAGGTCACATATCTAGTAAGTGTCTGAAGCCAGATCTGAACTCATGAAGATGAATCTTCCTGATTCCAAGCCAGCGCTCTACCCACTGCATCACCTAGCTGCCGTATCTGTTCAGTCAAATACAAAGGTCTGAAAAGGTAGAGACAGCTGTATTTTTGTCTTTATACTTGCCATATGTGGGAGGAGCATTACCCAGACATCACTCTCAGACTCTTAGTTACAGAGTAGATGTTGACCTACATTGGTAGAGGACATATGAGATTGTCATCCTTGGGATCACAGTTCAAAACCAAAATATTACAATATAATACGTATGTATATATCTATGTGTATGTGTACACACCTACACAAATATGTATATGTATCCTATATGTATTATATATAGATATGTGTCCTTTATCTATCTATCTATCTATCTATCTATCTATCTATCTATCTATCTATCTATCTATCTATCTATCTATAGTAGACATGGGCTACATATCCTATAGGTACATATATATGCAACAAAGCAAGGCATATGGTAGGCATTTATAAATGTTTGATAAGTTGAATTAGGTTTAAAAAGAATATTAATGGAAACAAATTTGTTCTTAAATATTCCCAACTCTAATTATTCACATATATGTGAACATGTATACACACATACATCATGTGTGCACACATGTGTATATATGTGCACACCCATATAATGTGGGTATATGTGTACACATGCATAAATGTAAATGTCTATCTTGTGCATATCCTATATTGACATACAGGATATAGAGGATATGTATTTTATACACATATTTGTGCATGTATAAAATATGTATTTTATGTTTACCTTATATGCACAACTAGCACAGCATATTAGATGTTTATAAATGTTTATTAAATTGAATTGGATTTAGAAAGCATTATCAGTGGAAACATGTTTGCCCTTAAATGTCCCCAACTCTAATTAACTTAATAGGGAAATTATGGTCCTTTTTATGTTATAAATGTAGTTACAGTCTCACTGAATGACTCTGATGGTTCATTTACTGTAGGAAAATACATGCACCAGTAATAAGAAAAAAAAAACCCAAATCGAAAAATAAAAGAGACAAACAGACTCACCTTGAAAATCAAGTCCTTTTTCCCGTAACGCAGCTCCTTCAATTGGGCTTGGATCTTTTTGGACTGCAAGAGGAGAAAAATAGATTTGTTCCTTAAATAATATGCATTTTAGAACACAGACAAAAATACAATCATTTCAAACAATAGTTTCCCAGTAAATGAGATGCCAAAATCTAACTAAGTTTAAAAGAAAAAAAAAGTCAAGGCCAGATTTGGGTAGGGACCATCCTATAACTTGACAAGGAGAGAGATCTCTCAGAAGAATTAAAAAATACATAGAAACAGTATTTCAGCGGCAATGGGTAGAATCCCCAGATAGAGCACAGCTCAAATGCCACCTCCTCCTAGTGACCTACCTTATTCTCTTTAGTTATAACACTCTCTCCCTTTTGAAATAACCTTCCATTGTGTTTATGATTTACATTTACTTACTTATGTACCTGTTTCATGTCTGTAGGAACAACTAAGTGCCTCTTCCAGGGAAACAATCTTTTCTTTTCTTCTCTGTCTCCCTTTCTCCCTCTTCCTCTCTCTCTCTCTCTCTCTCTCTCTCTCTCTCTCTCTCTCTCTCTCTCTCTCTCTCACTCTCTCTCTCACTCTCTCTCTCTTTCCCTCTCCCTCTCTCCCTTACTCTCTCCCTCCACCTCACCCATCCACCACCCATACCAACCCAGCACAAAGCCTGCCAAACCATAATAGGTGATTCAACAATGTTTGTTGGGTTGAATTGAATAATTATAGGACTTGAATTATTTCCTTATGCTTACCAGACTATACAGTTTTATGAACTATATAAAACTAAGGCTGCTTTAGATCAATACCCTTAGGGTTGATTGATATCTTGCCTTTTTTTGTATTTTCTTTGTTTAGGAAACAAAATTTAAGGTAATCATTTGCAATTTTTAAAAATAGCTGTTTGTCATTATATGTGTGTGTGCACATAATACATGTATATAGCATTTACTATGTGCCAGACACTGTGCTAAGCACTTTACAATTTTTATCTCATTTGATCTTCATAACAACACTGGGAGGTAGTGCTCTTATTATCCCCATTTTACAGATGAGGAAACTGAGGCAGAGATGAAGTGACTTACCCAGAGTCACACAGCTAGTAAGTTTCTGATATTACATTTAAACTTGGCACTTCCTGACTCCACACAGAGTGCTCTATCTTTTAGTTGGTAGTGCCTATGAGAAGGCATTCCATGGAGATAAAATCAGACGTATTTATCACTGGAAGATGCTGAACCATAGAAGGTTTGAAGACAGGGTTAGCTAAAAAGCCTCTGCAAGAGATTAAGCAGCTTCATAGGGAGGTTACATCAGAAGCGACAATTGGCCATCTCTTGAAACAAGGTGATTATGGAATACATAAGTTTATATGGCTGTGAGTGAATAATACAAAAGGGAAGAAATTAAGGGAAAAAACATAATTATATTAATGTATAATTGATTTACGATAAGAAGCTTGTGTGATTTAATGCCTTCACTCCCTTGTACCTGCATAGTTTTATGAGCAAGAAATGGCAATTGATAGAGAAGCCTGGACTTTCAGTCAGAAAGACCTGAGTTCAAATCACACAGAAGATGCTTACACTCTGTATGATTTTGTTCATGTAACTTCAACTCTCTGGGAGTATGTTTCCTCATCAGTAAAATAACAGGGTTAGATTAGATGATCTCCAAGGCTCCTTATTCTTCTAAACCTAGGACTCCCAAATCCTAGAATGATGACTTATTGAAGAAGTACAGTGACCTTTGCTAAATGGGGGATGAATAAAAGTAGCTTAAATTGTCAACTTATACCGAGCCATCTGTCTTATAGATACAATGGGCACATTGGTACCTATCACTGACAGCTCATGGGAATAAAAAGAGATGTTTGTTGAAAGAGTTTTTGATGTAAAAGGTACTATACGAATGCGCCTTGTTGTTATTATTATTAGAGAGGGGGCAGAAGGATGGAATTATAGTCAGGCTCCAGAAATCTGCTACATATGCAACCCAAGGTATCAGCTTGGTACAAGTACAAGCCATTGACCTTGGAATGGACCTTGAATCCAGGAGCTCTAGTTACCACCTGGATTCAAATCCCACTTTTGCTATTTTACTATCTACAGTAACTTAGGCAAGACACTCAAGCTCCATGGGCTGAGGCCCATGTTTCTTCACCTATAAAAGGATCTGAGAACTAAAGGGTCTCTTTAGTTCAATTAGTTTAGGTCTCTTGAGGTCCTTTCCATTTATACGTCTGTCTCTATAACAGGCTATATCATATTGCTATGTTGCTTCTGTCTGGTCCTCAGTTTCCTAATCTGTGACTCAACAACATCCTTTCCAGCTCTAAAACTGTATGATCTCAAGATCCTAAAAACAATACCATTTGCAAAGATTACGGATGTATAGTAATTACTTTGCAATCATTTCACTGGCTAAAAATTGCCAATAGAGTATAAAACAGAAGGCACTATTACTGATTCACTGCTAAGAGGCTTAGGTATCACAAAATGAGGTGCCCCAGAAAGAAGCCTATGTTTTCAAAACTATGAATTGTGATGTACCAGGAGATTCTCCAAAGCCCAGGAAAGAATGGAGGTCCTAGGCACACTGATGACTGTTTGGGATAAGTCAATTTATCTCAGAGAGCCAGTAATTGCTGTTTCTAATGAATTAAATGCTTTGTAATTGCCATGATTCAGTTTTTCAATTTTCCTTGAAGTAGATGGCAAACATGAAAAGCCAGATATAAGAGTTATATAGCAAAGCCAGAAACCCATATTATATGTGCCTGGATGACTGGTGGCCTTTTCCAGCGAATGGGCCCAGACACACAAATATACATGCACCCAGATTGAAAATCCTTCTATGGAAGGGCCTATTCTTCTCTCTGTACAAGACCAAATGAGAACTCCAGAGAAACTACTGGCAAGTGAGTGTTCAGAGGGAGGTATGAGACAGAATGTTTTGTTGTTACATTAATTTTATCTCTGGGTCAATTCCTGGTCTGCATGTTTATTACAACACCAACTCTAGCGCTTTCAACAACCAGGGCCATTCTTGTCGCCAGCTTGAGAAAGACGATTTGCAATCTCTCCCTGCTGCTTCAATATGCTGCTCAGGATTCCTTTGGTGCCAGCACAGTCTCTTAGGTAAACATTAATTTCTGTAGTTTCCACTTGGCTTAAAAATGTATACACCAGCACCTTATGTATTCGGAATCACTGGGGAAATGAGATATTGCACAGAAATGAATTTTCTAACAGGAATGTATTAATTTAAATGCCAAAATGTTTATTTATAAGAAGCACTGTAACAATATGGCTAAAATACTAGAAAGGGAAGACTCGGGTTCAAATCCTACTTCAGATACTTCTTATCTTTGTCACCTTTCAGTTTCAGTTTTCCCCATTTAACATATGGATTGTGGTAACAGCATTGTTGGGAAGGACAAATGAGATTAGATGTGTAAAGTGCTTTGTAAACCTTAAAGTGTCATATATAAATATTAGCTGTTATTATTATTCAACTAATTAGCCATTAATAGCTAATAGATACTATTATTATGAAATGTAGTATGGCATTATAGACAGAGCACTGGATTTGGAATCAAGAACTAGGTTTGAATTTTGCTGCACATTTACTAGTTGCATGATCTCTGAGTAAGAAATTTGTACTCTTCGAGCCTCCATTTCCTCATACAAAGAAAGGGGATTAGGGCAGCTAGGTGGCACATTGAGTAGAGCACTGGCCCTGGAGTCAGAAGGACCTGAATTCAAATCCAACCTCAGACACTTGACACACTTACTAGCTGTGTGACCTTTGGCAAGTCACTTAACCCCAGTTGCCTTGCCTTCCCCCCTCCAAAAAAAATACAAAAAAAGAAAAGAAAAGAAAGGGGATTAAAAATACTTGCCCTTGCATCATATACTTGTTCTGAGGAACAAATGATATAATGTACATAAAGGCTATGAAAACTTTAAATCACTATATAAATGCCAGTAGATGTTGTTAAAATCTTATTCTTCTCCTATATTTTGATAGAGTTCACACAGAAAAAATCCTGGTACAAGCTACTGTTTTTATGTTCTATGTTCCATATAATACTGCATAAGTGGGAAAAAAAAAACCTGCCTTCTCTACCTTCATAAAAGTATTGGGAAGTTGTTAATTTGTTCAGTCATTTCAGTCCTGTCAGATTCTTGGTGACCCAATTTAGGGGTTTTTCTTGGCAAAGCTACTGGAGTAGTTGCCCATTTCTTTCTCTAGCTTACTTTACAGATGAGGAAACCAAGGCAACAGGGTTAAATGATTTGCCCAGGGTCACACAGCTAATAAGAATGTGAGGTCAGATTTGAACTCGGGTCTCCTAGGCCCAGTGCTCTATCCACTGGGCCACCTAGATAGCCTATACTTTATCATTATTATTATTATTGACTACAATTACCATTTTGACTGAAAACTTTCCAAAATGATGCACACGTACACACACACACACAC
>JAQQSZ010019819.1:0-10282 GCA_028646595.1 Phalanger gymnotis
ACATGAATATTGTGGAAGGGTTATACATAATGATACACATGTGGCCCATGTTGAATTGCTTGACTTCTTAGGGAGGGAGGGTGGGTGGGAAGGGAAGAGGGGAGAGAATTTGGAACTCAAAGATTTAAAAACAGAAGTTCAAAACATAAAAAAAAGTTTTTGCATGCAACTAGAAAATAAGATACACAGGCAATGGGGCATAGAAATTTATCTTGCCCTACAAGAAAGGAAGGGAAAAAGGGATGAGAGGGGAGTGGGGTGACAGAAGGGAGGGCCAACTGGTGAACAGGGCAACCAGAATATACGCCATCTTAGAGTGGGGGGGATGGTAGAAATGAGGAGAAAATTTGTAATTCAAAGTCTTGTGAAAATCAATGCTGAAAACTAAATATATTAAATTTAAAAAAAAGAATAAGAAATGATGAGCTGGCAGATTTCAGGAAAACCTGGAAAGACTTGCATGAACTGATCCTGAGTAAAGTGAGTAAAACTTTGCTGCTTCAGGTTAAAAAAAATTACGTAATATTTGTAAAGTGTTTTGCCGACCCCAAAACTCTATAGAAACACTGCCTATTTCGTTGTTTTTGTTACTGTTACCCCACCATTCTGGATATTAGTCTTCTCTTATAGCTTAAAATAATATTAGTTTATCTCTTTTTAGACTGCCATATCCTACCACTGACTGACAGTGACCTTGCAGTCATCCAGAACTACTTTCCAATCCTCACCTTGTAAGGTTAACCTTGAATCGATATAGAATGATATATTTGTTTCAATTATGTTTTACCTTTTGGCTCATCTTTCTAGCCTGTCAAGATTTTTTTTTTGTTTTTGCTCCTGTCATTGCTTCGTGTCGCTGACAAATAAAGGAATGATAGGCTCTTGGGCAGTGAAGTAGTACATCTAACAAGAGCTGGTAAGAATGTATTTGTCTAATGTCTTATAAATTTAATCAAAAGTACTCCAAACTGAAAAGTGGGAGATAAGAGAGAAAGCCACCTATGTATTTTCATCATGCTAGATGCCATTGTGAGCAGCTACACTGTTGGAAGGAGACTAGCAGCTATGACACTCAGAAGTTCGCACAGGAGACAAAAGCCAAGTAAGTAACTGATAATAAAAACCATAATCTCAGATATCTGGACGCAAATGCAGCAAGTGTGCCTAACAAGCAAGATGAACTAGGGATCTTAATGCAGAGGAATAAATTGGAACTCACAAGTATCATTGAAACTGGGTGAGATGAAACCAATATCTGGAATGTATCTCTGAATGGCTATACGTTATTCAAAAGAAAAAGTATAGGTAAAAGAGTCTGAATATCATTGTGTTTTGAGAAGTTATACTCATGTAAGGAAATCTAGAAGACAGAGGGTGCAAGTATGATGGAGAACATTTGGGTAGAGCTCAGGAGAGGTGAAAATAGAAGCGATATTGTCATTGCAATATATTACAGATCTCCTGGCTAGAAAAAAGAAAATATTGGAAACGTTCTGAAATGAGATCACACCTGGCATGAAAATAGTGGTGGAGGATTCAATTATCCATTATTTGTAGTAGTTCTGTTACCATCTTTTGCATGAAACCTTTCCTGATCCAGCCAATGGCTTGTGCCCTCCCTAATTTTCATTTATTGTACTACTTTGCATTTATTAACTTTATACTAATGCTGCGTGTATGTATGTATATATGTATATATTTATTTCCTCCACCCTCATCAGAATGTCAGCTCTTTGTGAATAGGGAAAAAAATCCCTATTTACAGAATATATTCTATATTCTATATATATGTATTATATATATATATGTATTATATATGTATTCTATATATATAATATATATATCATAATATAAAAATATTCTTTGCACTGTGAGTGATTGTTGGAAGATGGAGAATGGGAGAAGGACCACGAGACTGGGAAATGGCAATTAGTATTTAAATTTTCAAAAAAAGGTAAGAAACTAGGAAAGAAAAGTATAGGCCAGTGAGCTTGATTTCTACTCCTGGAAAAATTTTAGACTGGGTTATTAAAGGGATCATGAGTGATCCTCTAGAAAAAGAAATAGTGATTACAAAGAGCTAAAAGACCCCGAATGCATTACACAAGATGAATTTGTTTTTTCTTTTGACAGAGTTGCTAAAGTGGCATTTGGGGTGGAGGCACAGTAGGTATGGTTCACCTAAATTTAAGCAAACCATTTGATAAAGTACCTCATACTATTCTTATGGAGAAGATGAAGAGATGTGGACTTGCTGATATTCCATTCAGGTGGATTTGGGACTGGTCAAGTAGCTCAAATCAAAGGGTGGCTAATGGTTTAATATCAACTTGGCAGGAAGTCTCCAGTATAGTGTTTTAGAAATCTGTGCTTGACCCTGTGTTTGCTTAACATTTTTAGCAGTGACCAACATAAAGGCATAGATAGCATGCTTATTGAATTTTTAAATGACACGAAGCTTGGAGGGATAGCTAATACAAAGGATGACAGCCAGGATCCAAAAAAAAGATCTTGGCAGGTAAGAACTTCGGGCTGAATTTAATTAGATGAAGTTTAAGAGGCATAAATTTAAAGTCATATACTTGGGTTCAAAATTCATCAGTACTGGATATGAAAGACGTGGTTAGAAAGCAGTTTCTGTGGAAAAGGTCTGTGGGGTCAAATGGACTACAAGGTCAATCTGTAGTCAACAGCATAAGTGGTCAAAATTGGAGCTGTTATTAGACTGTAATTAGAGAAGTGTAGCATTCAAAAATGAGCAACTGAAAGTTTCACTGAATTCTGGCTTGGACAGATTGTGTCTAGAATATTGTATTCAATTCCAACCACATTAAGCTGGAGATTATCCAGAGGAGGGCAACTAGAATGCTGAAACTCCTTGCCATGCAAGGTTGAAAGAACCAAGGATGTTTAACCTAGACAAAAAAGACTCTGGAGCCATTTGTTAACTGTGTTAAAATATTTGAAGAGGGTGGAGTGAAGGCAGGGACTTGCCTGAGCTCTCCCCCAAACCCCTCCAAATACCTGTAAAAATGACTCTAAAATTCTAGAGCAGCAGAACTCAAAAAATGACAGAGTGAACCAAAATTCTACCTCAAGACAACCTAGAAGGTCAATGGGAAAGGCATGTTGCACCAGGCTCAAAGAGGAGCACAGTCTAGCACAGGCCACACCAGCACAGATCAGGCCCCAGCAAATCCAGAGTAGGCCTCATGGGACTGAGTCACTGGCAGCTGTGGTTTCCAGACTTCTCAACCCACAAACGCCAAAGACAACTAAGAAGGTCAGTAGGAAAGGTCTGTCATACCTGGGTGAGAGAGGAGCACAGTCCATCCCTGGCACAGCTCTGGCCCCAGCAAACCAGGAGCAGGCCTTGTGGGTGACTGAACCAGCAGCAGCAGTGGTAGCAGCAGCAGCAGCTTCTTCTAGAGCTCTCAGCCCACAGACAGGGGATCTAACAACTGGTCAGAAGGAGATTACAGGGCTCTCTTTGCTGGCACTGAGACAGGACTCTGTTGCTTTGCCCATACTTGGATCTGAGTCGCATTCTTGGGTAACAATCCTGGGGAAAGAAGGAACACTGGAATAGCAGAGCTTGTGGCAACAGTGGAAAGGGAACCTTCCTCAGTTCCAGGGCAGAAAACAGTGCTTGTGGTCACTCATAGACCAGAGTACAGTCTAGGAGAGGAGCAAACACCTCTGTTTAGATTATACCATCTTGGAAGAAGTGAAAACTTACGGGTCCCTAGAATTATCTCTGAAAACAGCTGCACAAAACTCCTGAAGCTTGGGACAGTATGTCTTCCACACTGGAAGCAGAACCCTACCTTAACAAAGAGTTAAAAAGTCAAGTAATAGGCTGGGAAAATGAACAAACAATGGAAAAAACTCAGACTATAGAAACTTACTTTGGAGACAAGGAAGATAAAAATACACACTCAGAAAAAGACAACAAAGTCAAAACTCCTACATCTAAAGCCTCCAAGAAAAATATGTATTGGTCTCAGGCTATGGAAGAGCTCAGGAAGAATTTTGAAAGTCAAGTAAGAGAGACAGAGAAAAAATTGGACAGAGAAATGATAGTGATACAAGACAATCATAAAATATTTAAAGGATTGTTATGTGGAAACAAGATTCAAATGTTTCTGCTGGATACCAGAAGGAAGAACTAGGAACAATGGTTGGAAAATGCAAAGAGGCAAATTTAACTTCTGAGAAATTAGAAAAGAAAAAAAATCTTCTTAGCCATAAGAGCTCTCCGAAAGTGAGATGGGTTGCCTCAGTACACTCGTTAAAATGGATTTTCTCTTCCTGATGATCTCAAAAAAAGGCCAGCTAGCCATTGGCTTGGGTGAAACTATAAAAAGCATAACTAGAGATATATATCTTAAATTTAACTGGTAAAAATGATCAGTTAGGGGCCTTATTGACTGATATTCTTTCTACTGGATGTATTTAAAAGTGAAAATAACGTGTTATTCAGAAGACTTCCACTTATTCTTGGCTCAGTTGCCAAAACAATGTGGTAATGGCTAGATTTAGGCCCTAGACCCAAGTCTTGCCACGAAACCTTTTCTGAAAAAGCATAGGTGCCACATACTCAAAGTGTACCAGCTTCTCCCTAGGTGTAAGTTGGACACTTATTAAGATGTATTAATGGAACGGTAATTTACTAAATGGTTCCTTAGTGAACTGAGTTAATGTTCCTTCAAATGTGCATTTACTCCTCAGGAGTAGCTTGCCTACAGAGAGAGCTTGGCAAAGAGTTTCTTACACCCTCTGGCATACTGCACTTTCAGGTATTCCATCAATGCAATTTTATTATTAGTGGTAGTTGCAAAATTTCCCATCTCCAACCCCAATGTTCACTCAGAATTTTTACACCCCTTTTGGCAGCTGAATTTAATGAAAGCTTTGCAAGTATGTGGAGTTTATTCTGAGACAGTATTGTGTAAATGGGTTAGCACATTTAAACTAGAAATCTGTGCTAAGAAATATAAAGGAAATTGAAGGGGTGGAGCCAAAGTGGCACAGAAAGGGCAGGGACTCACCTGAGCTTTCCCAAATTCCCCTCCAAACAATTTTAAAATAATGCCTCGAAATGAATTCTGGAATGGCAAAACCAATAGAGGGATAGATTGAAACAATTTACCAGCCCAAGACAACTTAGAAGGTCAACAGAAAAAGTCTGTCAGATTTAGGTGAAAATGGAATGTAGTCCAGCTTAGGCCATGTCCTGGCAAGACAGCGGGAGGCCTTGAAAACAACTGAATTGGGAGCAGCAGCTTTAGGAGCTGTCAAACTATAGATGGTAATGGGGTTAGATAACTGGTCAGAAGGATAGGCCTCCTTTACCAAGCTGTCAACTCTTTTCTCATGATTTTATTGTATCATTCTTTTTTTTCTTTTTCCAATTTTTCCTTTACCTCTCTTGTTTGATTTTTGAGCTCTTCCAGGAATTCTTTTTGGGCCTGAAACCAATTCATTTTTTTTTTCTTTGAGGCTTTGGCGTTAGCAGTTTTGACTTTCTTGTCTTCTGAGTTTGTTTTTTGATATTTTTGTCACCATAGTAATTTTTATGGTCAGGTTCTTTTTGTTTGCTTATTTTTCATCCTATTTCTTGGTTTTTAACTTTATATCATAGTTGGGCTCTGCTTCCTAGGTAGAGGGGCACTGTCCCAGTTTTCAGCTTTTTTGTGCAGTTGCTTTCAAAACTAGTTCTGGGAGTCTGTAAGTTTTTGGTTCTTCGAAGGTGATATGATCTAAGGACATGTGTGTTTACTCTTCTCCTGGCCTGTGCTGTGGTCTGTGAGTGACCACAAGCACTGTTTTCCAAAGTGGAAATGTGACCAGGGTCCCTGCCCCCATGCCTCTTTGGCCATCAATTCTGGTGTGCTAGTGCTCCTCTTTGCCCTGGGTTGCTTGTCATTAATTTTTTAAGAGGACTAATGACATCACGGGGTGATGTCTTGACTTACACATGAATTGGATTTAAGTGAGACAGAATTGTACAAAGTTGTCAGGCTCACTCTCTCTTCCAGAGTCACTGAAGTCCAGTGGCAAGACAAAAGTCAGAATGACTGGAGATGGACTGGAATTCAGGGGTAACATTAGTGTCTTCATTATCTGACCAATCTCTAAGTGCACCACAGTGCCTACTTCAGGTGCCTTCATGGCTATTGGAACATATTATTCACATCAGCCTCTTCTGCCAGGGGAAGTCTTCACAAGTTTGGCATAGACATTTATTGGTTACCCTCAACCTAGTTTAGCCCATCTGCAAAGACAGTTGTACCATGGCCAGTGCACAAGTTACAGCTTCTTGGAGCCACAGGCTAGAGTTGAGTGGGAGCTGGACACCAAAGCTGGATGAGCAGCCCTTCACAGGGCTTGGCAGGGCCTCACACCAGAGGTTGTAATCCTCCCTGAAGAAAAGAACAGAAGAAGCATAACTGGCCAAATGAAAAAACAAATACAAAAATTCACGGAAGAAGAGAACTCCTGATAAAGTAGAATTAGCCAAATGGAAAAGGAGGTACAAAAGCTTACTTAAGAAAATAATCCCATGAAAATTAGAATTTGGCAAATCAAAAGAACAAAAAAAAAAATAGAAAAAATGTGAAATACCTCATTCGAACAACAGCTGACCTGGGAAAAGAGGAGAGATAATTTAAGAATTACAGGACTACCTGAAAGCCTTAATCTTCTTTGATGAAATTATCAAGGAAAATTGCTGTGCTATTCTAGAACCAGAGAGTTAAACAGAAATAGGAAGAGTCCTCCTAAAGAAATCCCAAAATGAAAACTCCCAAGAATGTTGTAGCCAAATTCCAAAGCTTCCAGGTCAAGGAGAGCATATTGCAAGCAGCCAGAAAGAGGTGATTCAAATGACATGGAGACATAGTCAGGATAACACAAGATTTAGCAGCATCTATATTAAAGAATCAGATGGCTTGGAAAACAATATTCCAGAGGGCAAAGGAGTTAGGACTACAACCAAAAATCACCTACTGAACAAAACTGAGTATAATCTTCTTGTAGGGGGCGGGGAATGGATATTTAATGAAATAGAGGACTTTCAAGCATTCCTGATGGAAAGACCAGAGCTGAATAGAAAATTTGACTTTCAAATACGACTCAAGAGAAACATAAAAAGGTAAAGATGAAAGAGAAATCATAAAGAATTCAACAAGGTTAAACTATTTACATTCTTATATGGGAAGATGATACTTTTAACTCCTAAGAATTTTATTATTATTAGGACAGTTAGAAGGAGTATAGAGAGAGGGCACCAGTGTAACTTGAATATGATGGGATGAATACGGAAAAATAAAATTAATGGGTGAGTAAGAAGAATGCACTGGGAGAAGGGGAAAAGGAGAGGTAGAATGGGGTAAATTATTTGACATAGAAGAGGTATGAAAGAGATTTTACAGTGGAAGGGAAGATGGGCATTGTGGGAGGGGATGCTCAGAACTGCCTCAGAGAAGGAATAATACACATACTCAGTTGGGTGTAGAACTCTAGTGTACCATACCAGAAAGTAGGAGAGGAAGGGGATAAGAGAAGGGGAACAAGCTGATAGAAGGGACGGCAGATTGGGAGAGGTGGTAGTTAGAATCAAAACACTTTACTTTGATGGACAGGGTAAAAGGAGAGAGAGAAGGATAATAGAATGCAGAGAAATACACAGTTAATAATCATAACTGTGAAATATTTTTACAGCAAGTTTTTCTGATAATGGCCTAATTCCTCAAATATACAGAGAACTGAATAAAATTTATAAGAATACAAGTCATTCCCCAGTTGATAAATTGTCAAAGAATATGAACAGGCAGTTTTCAGATGAAGAAATCAAAGCTATCTATAGTCATATGAAAAAATTCTCTAAATCACTATTGATTAGAGAAATGCAAATTAAAACAACATATATCAAATTACTTGCCTTCTCAATAAGTTCCTTTTTATTTTTTAATATTTTATTTTATAGTTACATAAAAAAATTTCAATATTGATTTTTTAAAATTTTGAGTTCCATGCCCAGAGGGCTATAAAAATATACATATTCTTTAAAGGGCTATAAAAATGTACATAGCCTTTGACCCAACAATACCACTTTTAGGGCTACATCCCAAAGAAATCATAAGAATGGGAAAGGACCCACATGTAAAAAATATTTATAGCAGTTCTTTTTATGGTGGCCAAGAACAGGAAATTGAGGGAACACCCATCAATTGTGGAATGGCTGATCAAGTGAAGCATATGAATGTAATGGAATACTATTTTGCTATAAGAAATGATGAACAGGCAGAGTTCAGAAAAATCTAGAAAGACTTATGAACTGATGCTGATTGAAGTGAACAGAACCAAGAAAACATTGTACACAGTAATACCACAGCGTGCATTGAATGACATTGATAGACTTAGCCCTTCCCAGCAATGCAAGGTCCTAAAACGATTCCAAAAGACTCAGGATGGAAAATGCCATCCACATCCAGGGAAAGAACTATGGAGTCTGAATGCAGAACGAAGCAAAGTATTTTCTTTCTTTCTTTTTGTTTTTTTTTTCCTTTCTCATGGTTCCTCCCATTCATTCTCATTCTGCTACACAACATTGCTAATGTGAAAATATGTTTAATAGGAATGTATATGTAGACCCTATATCAGATTGCATGCCACCTTGAGAGGGTAGGGAGCGGCAGACAATTTAAAACTTATAGAAGTGAATGTTGAAAACAAAAAATAAATAAATTAACTTAAAAATTTTTGAGTTCCAAACTCTTTTCCTCCTTCATCGAAAATCACTTTGAAAGTTAGTTTCCTGGAGCCAAGATGGCGGATGGAAAACAGGGACTAGAGTGAGCTCGCCACCAAGTCCCTCCAAAAACCTAGAAAAAATGGCTCTGAACCAATTCTAGAACTGCAGAACCCCAAAAATAGCAGAGGGAAGCAGGGATCCAGCTCAGGACAGCCAAGATGGTCTCTGGGTAAGGTCTATCCCACATGGAGCTGGGAGCAGAGCAGAGCAGAGCCCAGCGTGGGCGGCGTGGACCAACCAGACCAGGAGCCAGGCGGAGCTGGCCCTAGAGCCCTGAATCAGTGAGCTGTGGCAGTTGCCAGACTTCTCAACCCACAAACATCAAAGACAGCAGAGAAGAACTGCAGAACCCACAAAAGAGCGGAGGGAAGCAGGGCTCTAGCCCAGGACAGCCTGGATGGTCTCTGGGTAAGGTCTATCCAGCACAGAGCTGGGAGCGGAGCAGAGCAGAGCCCACCATGGGCAGCAAGGACCAACCAGAGCAGGAGCCGGGCAAAATAGGCCCTAGCACCCTAAATCAGTGAGCTGCAGCAGTTATCAGACTTCTCAACCCACAAACACCAAAGACAACAGAGAAGGTGAGTGGGAAAAGCTGCTGGGGACAGGGTGGTAGAGTTTGCTGTTCAGCCACCAGCCCCAGGGGCAGTGGAGGTGGGGCAGCTACAGAACTACAGCTGCAGTTGTTTCTGGCCCCAGGCACACCTGGTGGGAGGAATTAAGTGGTGGATCAGAGCAGGAGTGCAGAGCCTGCTGAAGATCTGAGTCCAGTCTGGGTTGGGGGTTCTTGGGGAAGGAGGAGTGCTGGTGTGGCAGAGCTGGCGCAGCCCCCCAAGCTTGGAACAAAGTACCCTTTACTCTACAAGCAGTCATATCCCGCAGAAAAACTCAAGGGTCAACTAAGTTGGCTGGGAACATGGCCAGGCAGCGAAAACGCACCTAGATTCAGTCTCAGATTTTGGAAACTTTCTTTGGTGACAAAGAAGACCAAAACATACAGTCAGAAGAAGTCAACAAAGTCAAAGAGCCTACAACAAGAGCCTCCAAGAAAAATATGAATTGGTCTCAAGCCATGGAAGAGCTCAAAAAAAGATTTAAAAAAACAAGTTAGAGAAGTAGAGGAAAATTGGGAAGAGAAATGAGAAGGATGTGAGAAAACCATGAAAAACAAGTCAATGACTTGCTAAAGGAGACCCAGAAAAATACTGAAAAATACACTGAAGAAAACAACACCTTAAAAAATAGACTAACTCAAATGGCAAAAGAGCTCCACAAAGCCAATGAGAAGAAGAATGCCTTGAAAGGCAGAATTAGCCAAACGGAAAAGGAGGTCCAAAAGACCACTGAAGAAAATAGTATCTTAAAAATTAGATTGGAGCAAGTGGAAGCTAGTGACTTGATAAGAAATCAAGATATTATTAAAACAGAACCAAAGGAATGAAAATGTGGAAGACGATGTGAAATATC
>JAQQSZ010019820.1:0-10282 GCA_028646595.1 Phalanger gymnotis
CAGTCCAGGTTAAGAATCCCTTGCTCTAGGAGAGCGTGTCTCCACAATACACCACACGAAGGGGACCTACTTACCTTGAGGGTCATTCTTTATGTACAAAATTCACAATGTTAAGCAATATTCCTTGTCTCTGGGAATCTGGTATGAAAACAGCTAATTACCAGTTGATTTCCCGTGTGGTCAGGAGTCTTTCTGTTAGTTATAAATGCTTAGTTACATTAGGTTAAAATGCAGTTTGAAAGAGTGCCCATTTAACCTGCTACAATTGCAAGTTAAATGCATAGATCTGATGCATGACCGTCCAGTGAAGCCACCCCATTCTTAGCTTGAGCTGAGCCATTTTGTTTCTCTTTGCCTCGAGTATCCTTCCAGCTCTCTCTTTGCCTGCTGAATTGCCATCTACCCTTTAAAGCTCTACTACTTCCAGTGCTCCTAGTCAAGATTTGCCTTTCCTTCCTTGAGAGATAGTAGTTAGAGAAATGGCTTCTGATTTAGGAAGCCCTGGGTTCAAGTCTTGCTTGTCCCACATACTGGCCAAGTGACTATAGGCCAATTACCAACTCTCTGAGACTGTGAGTTGCAGAGAAGGTGCTCACCTGCACTGGGATCCAAAGTCCCCTGTGCCAATGAAATCACAGGTCCCGGCTCTCCCTGTCCCTGTTCTAGCCTTGAGCCATGGACAGCGCGTTTCCTGCTCCTCCGTTTTGTACTTGAATGAATGAAAAGGCATTTCTTAAGTGCAGAGTCTGTGATGAACACTTGCCACGTGGCGTGGTTTCTGTTATTTGTGTATGTGGACAATCGCTGTTCTAGACTCTGTGTCTAAACTTTGTTTTTTCCCCAGTATCTAGACCAGTGTTCTGCCCAGAGCAGGGACTTAGTTCATGAATATTTGTTCGATCAAGAAGGAATAATTTCTTAGGTTTTTTTAAGAGTTTTATTTATTTCTACTTCTCAGTTAAAACTTTTTTTTTCTAAAATTCTATGAAGACAGCATGCTCTCGTGGTAAGAGTCAGAGGACCTGGATTTGAATTCTGCTTCTTGTGCTTATTACCTGTGTGACTTGGGGCATCAGCACTGCCACCATCTATGTCAGATGTCGTGGTGGGTCACTTGTAAGGTCCTTCCAGCTCCAAATCGATGCCCTTCTTCCTTTCTCCTTTGCTAGCATCTCTCATTCTCTTCCGCCTTTGCCTCTTTTCTTTTGTTTCTCTCTAGGCTTTTACTCTTTTCTTAGAGCTGGCCAGGGTCTTAGAGACCATCTACTCGGACCCTTCCATTTTACAGATGAGAAAAGTGAGATTCGAAAGTTAAGCGACTTGCCCAGGATCAGTCAGTCAGTTAACATGTAATAATTAGTTATCATCAGCCATTAATTGATCATTTTTTTGTCAGCCAGACTGAGAAAGGTGAGGCCTAGCAGGTGAGGTGACTCGCCCAGAATCGCACAGATACCAAATGTCAGAGGCAGGATTCGGACCCTGGTCCTCTGATGCCAGACTCGGTGCTCTCCAAGCTGCCTCCTTATTCGAGTACATGCTGATGGATTCCTAGAACCTCCTTCTCTGAGGGCCCTCTGGTGGATAATTTGATGATGATGACTCGGTGCTCCAGTTCGCCTTAATTTATTGCCTCCCATAGAGTTGGAGTGCGCCCTCAGTGTCTAAGACCCCAAACCACAACATTAAATCATCAACATTAATTGTATAATTAAAGGTAAAAAGAGTAACTGAGAAGCAGCTTTGCTTAGTGGATGGGAAGTCTGGCCTTAGAATTGGGAAGACCTGAATTCAAACCCTGCCTTTGACCAAATGCTGTGACCTTGAGCAAGTCTCTACGTTGTCCCAGGCAGCTGGCTCTTTTTTCTTCTCCCCCCACCCCCGGGGTTGTGGGGGGGAGGGGATTGGTAAGTGACTTGCCCAGGGTCACACAGCTAGTAAGTGTCGGTGGCTAGAGTTGAACTCAGGCCTTCTTGACTCCAGGGCCAGTGATTTATCCATTGCACCACCCAGCTGTCCCAAGCTGCCCCTTTACTTAAGACTCTTAGTTACACAGGTATGACTGGTCCGCATTGGTACAGGGACTTTCCACAACCAGAGTTTCCCTCACTGGTGAAATAACAGCTTAAAAACCCAAAATCAAACAAGACTCATGTCAGGAATTAGGCTGTAAATATCAGTTGTTGATTGGGTGCTATGTAATAATTACGCTTCATTAAGGAATCACAGACCATTCGATTGGTTGATCCATGGTCGCATTTCTAGCCTCTCCTCATCATAAAAAAGAGCATATTGGCTGGTTAAAACACAATTAACAGAGTAGCCCTATGGGAAGCAGAGAGTTCTCCACAGCGCAGAATGTGGGCCCGGATGTGACTGGTCCTGAAAACCCAGTTCTGCCATTTAGTAACTGTGACTTTTAAGCAGTAAGCCCTGGTTTCCTTAATTACAAAATGAGATCTCTTAAGTTATTGCTAAAGTGTGATCTCTCACCACTCTAATTGACCCTATATCAGCAATGTCAAATTCAAATAGAAACATGGACCAGTAAGTAATCCACTCATAAGGATTCCTGTGGGTTGCATATTGACTTAGTTCCAAAATGCAATAGTATTTATGTTTTATTGTGTATTTATTTTGCTCTTTCCCGATTACACTTTAATCTGGTTTGGGCCACTCTCAGAGTGTTGTGAGCCACATGTCAGACACCTCTACTCTCCGGTTTTCTCTAATTCTTTCATGATTAGTCTAGCAGCCCTTCTGTATTACACTCATTCCCATCTATTCAGGGAAGCGTTTTTCCTTATGACCGTTCTTATTTTGTGGTTATCTAATTCATGCCAGTTTCCTTTTTTTCATTTCTAATAAGTCAATCTGACATTGGTCACTGCTTCCCTCCATCTCTTTTCTTTGCCTCCAGAACTTCTCCTTTTTCCCCTGGCCCAGTACATGTTGTCAGCTTCTCTTTCTGATGAACTCCTAAGTCAACCCAATATTCTTCTCTCATTTTCCTATTCTCTACTTTGGGACAATGGAAGACTTGCCCCCAATTTCCTTTGGGACAGGAGAAGACTTGGGCCAGGACTGATCAGAACAAAAACCATGAAGCAACAAACGAAAGCAGGAAGGAAGAATAAAAAGATGAAGGAAAGAAGGGCCAGGATGGCATAGTAGAAAGAGCACTGGATTTGGATAGTACTTTTTCTGTTTTCTCTTTTGATCCCTACCAGTCCATGAGGTGTAGGTGCTATTACTGTCTTTTTGTGTGTCGGGTACTGTGCTAGGCATTGGGATGCAAGATTTTGGCTTGAATCCCTACACTACTACTTAATAATTATGTGATCTTAGACAAATCCCTTAATCTCTAGACTGATTTCCAAGGTTTCTTTCAACTCTATATCTTTAATCCAGAGAGACAGATACAGAGATGGGGAGAGAGGGAGAGACAGAGACACAGAGAGATCC
Source organism: Phalanger gymnotis (assembly GCA_028646595.1). Classification (NCBI taxonomy): domain Eukaryota; kingdom Metazoa; phylum Chordata; class Mammalia; order Diprotodontia; family Phalangeridae; genus Phalanger; species Phalanger gymnotis. Next base: position 3,466 of record JAQQSZ010019820.1, read on the forward strand.
AGCTACTTTTCCCTCCTGCCTCAAGCAATGGATCAAAACAAGTTTAGATCACAATTTAAAATGAATTTGGTCATCATGCCTTAAGATCTGATGACTGACAAGCATTCATTAAAACTGAGAACTCTGATCCTTTCATGAGACCTAGGATCTGAGACTGCCATAGTAATGATAAAGTCTAGCATTTACATAGCACTTTAAGGTTTGCAGGGTGCTTTAGGGATCTCATTTGATCCTCACAAGGACCCTGTGAAGTATAGGTGCTATCATTCCTGTTTTACAGATGAAGAAACTGAGGCTGAGAAGTTAAGTAGCTTTCTCTGCATCACGAAGCTAGTAAAGTGTGTCTTAGGCAAGAGTCAGAGTGAATCTTGATTAGGTCTTCCCAACTCCCAATTGAACATACCATGTAATGTGTCACAGTAATTAAAGAATGACAGTCTCTCATATCAGCTTTACGATAGGTTATAGATCATCTTTATTTAATTTAGGTTCTGAAATTTAGTTAGAGAAATAGTCATCTTCATTCGAGTCCTTAGACTTTGTCCACTGTGGCCCCAGAGCCTTTCTTATAGGTTCCAGGGTTCATAGACTCAGAGCTGAAAATTACCTTAGGAGTCGCCTAGCTTAACTCCTTATTCTTTGTGGAAAAACCAGTGACCAGAGCAGTGAAGTAAATGACTTGCCCAAAGTCATGCTGCTGGTAAGTGATGGAGCTGGGATTTTTACTTGGCTCCTATGACTCCAAAGCTATCACTCTCATCGTTAACCCTTCCTTCTGCCTTATCTGTCCTTTTAGCAGGTCAGGATGAGGTAGGGGGGGGAGAGATCGACGTGGCTCATTCACAACGTGGTACCTTGCTTGGGGGCCCTGTGCTTCTTGGTCACGGAATTGGCCACACAGGCTCATTATAGCATGCCTTGGAGGTGTTTGTACTTTTAAGGATCTCTGAGCTCTCTTCTAGCTCAGACGCCTCCAACATTTTTTATTTCTTTTGTCCTTTCAGAGCTGGACAGCCCTGAAGAGTTGGGAAAGAAACGCATCTGCAGGATTATCACAAAGGATTTTCCACAGTATTTCGCGGTGGTCTCACGGATCAAGCAGGAAAGCAGCCAGATCGGTCCAGAAGGGGGCGTCCTGAGCAGCACCACCGTACCGCTGGTTCAGGCATCCTTTCCTGAGGGCGCTTTGACCAAAAGGATCCGAGTGGGCCTCCAGGTAACCCTGGTGCACGTGCACCCATGCTGCGTTGAATGATGGGTTGTCCTGGAAGCGGTCGCTGCTCTTCCACCCTGACAGCGTCTGTTTATTAACTCACAAGGCCAGGTTGTGGGCTGCTGCAGGTATTTAACCTGAAGTAATCTGTGGAAAATTGATCACTGGGCATTTATTGTGTGCGCCAGACATTATGCTGGGTGCTTCAGAGATGAAGACAAAAATGAGACAATTGCTGCCGTCTCAGAGCTTATGCTCCATGGGGGAGATGGCACTGTATGTACGCCGCAGATACAAAGTGATTTCAGGGGGAGACACTAATAATAATCATCATAATAGTCAGTAGAATCGATAGTTTTATGATTGCGTAGATCTTTGTACGTGCTGTCTCATCTGATTCTTACAACAACCTCGAGAGGCTTATTTTTTCAAATGAGGCAAGAAGGATAACTCACTTGCCCACAGTGAGATATCTTGTAAATGTCTGAGGCAGAGATTCCAACTCAGGTCTCTTGATTCCAAATTGGACACTCTGTCTATCCACTATACCACCTAGGTGCCTACTCTAGCTCTTGGGGGATAGAAATAGGTCTGTGCTTTCATTAATATAAGGGACTTCCAGGCGAGGACACTTCCTCTGCCTGTGTAGGTGAGCATCTTAGACTATTGGGAAGTTAGTTGCTTGGAGTCCTGAGAGGTTGCCCAGTTTCCCACAGCCGGTATATGTCACGTGGGATCAGAATCCAGCTCTTGTGGGCTCAGAGGCTGGCCTTACACTCACCGTGGCTTACTGTTGTCTCTCAGCAGTCGGTGAACCTAGTAAAAAACCTCATGCAAGCATTAAACACACAAGGGAGCTTGGTGGTTCCTTCCACACATCTCCTTGAAGGCAGGGGTGGTATAACTTTATCTGTATACCCAGCACCTTGTATGGTGCTTAATATTGATCATTTTCAGGGCTCCCTTGTTGCTTGGCTTCCAGTAAAAGGTAACAAAGCTGCAGCCCAAGTGTTGAGATGAGAAAGTGTGGGACCTTTAAGAATAATAAAATGTTTTCTGCTATGCCCTAGATGACAGTCAGGGTACTGCCCTCTGAAAGCTCAAGTGTTCAGACATTTCAGTCATGTCTAATTCTTTGTGTCCCCATTTGGGGTTTTCTTGGCAAAGATCCTGGAGTGGTTTACCACTTGGGTTTTGTTTAAATTATCTAGAAATTCTGGTTTCCACCTAAACCAAGTTGAATGTTTTTGGTTTAGAAAACTAATAAGAAATATCAGTCAATCTCACAAGAATTTATTAAAAGACTTATGTATCAGGCACTGTGATACTGAAAAGACAAAGACATAAATGAAATGGTCTGCTACACCTCTGTGCCCTCAAGAAGAGTGTGCTACTGGGGGAAACAACGTGTACACACTTGGAATAGATACTCTCTAACCTAGAGTTAATTTTAGTAGGCTATGGCAGAAGCACCTGCCCCTGGCCTGGCAAGATCAGGAACTACCTCATTGGCAAGAATGGCCTTTCTTGTATGTCTTCAGTTAAGGAAGCTAAAATTTCTTTCTGACCTAATAGAGAAATTAATTAACCCAAATATTTCAAGAATTTACCAATTTTAAAATAATTATCATTATGAATTCCTGCTCATTTTATGAGTCAGATCAATTTCCTTTTGTTATATATGGGCCATAGTTCATTTCCGACAACGAATAATTTGGGGAATTTTAGTAACAAGAGAATTGAAGAAAACCGCTTGAGTTTACACTTTCATCGATAAGAAGCTTCATTCCATTGCCCTAGAATTGACTGTTTACAATGATTTTGCCAAAGTAGGAAGAGAAGACAGGTGGAGGAGGCTAGATTTGGTAGACCAGAATTATATTTCACCCCCTGAGAATCTGAGCAGCTTTGAGTTACTTTACCTCTCAATGTCTTAATTTTCCTACTTGTAAAACTTGCCCTTGTGATACCTCTGAGACGTTCTGCATATTTAAAAGGCCTAAAAGTCACAAAACTGTTCATTGTAAGGTGTCTTCTGAAGCCTCAGTATCATGTTTGCCCTTCACACTGCAGAAACCATGGAACAAACCATCTCGCCCCATTCTCAATTTATCTGATTCACAAATTAGCTTAGGTTAATTAGCAAATAGATCACTTGTCTCTGGGTGTTCAACCTAATTTTCCCTGGTCTCTTACCAAAAAAAAAGTCAGTATGCATAGTGGATAGGGAGTCAAGAAGACCTTGGTTGCTTTTAGTCACCTACTGGCTTGTGTGAGCTTAGGCAAGTCACTTAACCAACCATCAACTCTAAGACTTTATATTGCAGAACAGTCTGCATTAGCAGGGAAATCATAGGTCTTATTTTTCCTCCAAGAAAAGTATTAAAAAGCAATCCTTCCTCCTTCCCTTTAAGGAAAATTGGGGAGGATGCAAACATTGGGATTAACAAGGGGTTTCCTCATTTGTATAATATTCTTTCTCTGTCTCTAGGCCCAGCCTGTTCCAGAAGAAATTGTGAAAAAAATCCTTGGAAATAAAGCAACATTTAGTCCAATTGTCACTGTGGAGCCAAGAAGAAGAAAATTCCATAAACCAATAACGATGACCATTCCTGTGCCTCCCCCCTCCGGAGAAGGTGTAGCCAATGGCTACAAAGGAGACACCACACCCAACCTGCGCCTGCTCTGTAGCATTACAGGTCTGACTCAGTCAATACAGTACTCACTCTTCTGTGTGCATTCCCAGGAATGGTTAATGTTGTTGCGAGACATTATACAGCTACCATCTTTGTAAAGTAAAAGGTATAGCAGGGAAAGCATTTTGTTGTGGACATCATATGTGATCAATACAGGGCTTCGCTGTTTACCTTGGTCAGGGTAGAGCTATGCATTAACAACCACAACAAAAAGAACAGTAACAGCTAGCCTACAGATAGCGTTTTAAGGTTTGCAAGGCGCTTTACAGATAGTACCTTATTTTATGCTCACAACAACCCTGGGAAATAGATATTGGTGTTATCCTCATTTTATAGATTAGAAAATTGAGTCAGGCTGAGGTTAGGTGAATTATCACGTCGTTAGTGTCTGAGGCTGCATTGGAACTCACATCTTCCTGACTCTTGATCCAGCACTGTATTTACTGTACCACCAGCTGCCTCAGTGCTCAAACAATCAGTAAGAGGGATTACTGCTTTCCTCTAGCCCTTGTCATAAAGCCCCTCTCAAGCTTTGCTGTAATAAGGAGGAGATTACAATAGACCGGTTACAGTGTGACTAGCCCTGCAATGACATTTGGGGTGGGAGTGGGGGGGAACAGATCTCTTCAGCAGTTTCAGTGTCTTCAGATAATTTTGGCCTCATGAGGTGGGAGGGGGAAGACAGGAAGCAAGGATTAATGAAAACTGTAACTTAATGAACATTTGTAACCCTGTTACAAAGCTAAAGACTTTGCCATTCGTCTTTTCAGGGGGAACATCACCTGCGCAGTGGGAAGACATCACAGGAACCACGCCATTGACATTCATAAAGGATTCTGTCTCTTTTACGACCAATGTTTCAGCCAGGTATGAAAATACAGCGTACCCGAAAGTGCTGAGACTTGTCCTCAGGCAGTGGGCGATATTATAGTCCTTGTATGGCCGCCATCTTTGTAAAGTAAAGGGTCAACAGGGGAGCATGCTGTGTGATCAGTATAAGGTGGCCTTAAGTTTTAGGAGATGGGACCTAATTCCAGAATTCTCAGTTTTCTTGATAGGAGCTATCATTAGCACAGGTTTTAGGAATTAAAAAAAAAAAACAAAACAACTTTACTCATCCCAAAAAGATGATTTTAAAAACTTAGAAATTTAGAAATTTTAGAATAAAATTATTTTAGTTCCCTGTAATAGGAAAGAAAAGAGAAAGGGAATCCCCAGCTTTTTCCTTAATGATATTATTAAGAAGGTTTCACATTTGATTCAACATCGCTTCCTCTCCATCTCTTTCATGTTCAAGTGGGTATTTGCGCGTGGCACACGATTATTTTCTAGAATTGTCTGTTATATTTTCCTAATTTTAAAAGCATGGGGATATTTTCAAAGGTCAGATTCTTCATTTCCTAACTCCACTTCTGTGGCACTGTACTTGACTTGACTCATTCAGGTTTTGGCTTGCGGATTGCCATCAAGTTTTGGAAACCGTCGGGTTAGCTACTCAGCTTTACAGGGAATTAATATGTGTCCCGTACATGGCCAAGTTTGTGGTTTTTGCCAAAATGAACGATCCTTTGGAATCTTCCTTGCGTTGCTTCTGCATGACGGACGATAAAGTGGATAAAACTTTGGAGCAGCAAGAAAATTTTGAGGAAGTGGCAAGAAGCAAAGATATTGAGGTGGGTCCCATCCCCTAGGGAATCTGTTTATACAAAGACTTTAGACTTTGGGGGAGGGGGCAATCTTTTAAAATCCAGATGCAAATAACTGGAATCATGGCATCAGAGCCTCATGCAGAGAGCTGGAAGGGACCCCCTTATTTTACACATGACGAAACTGAGACCTTAGTCTACTCCCCTCTTTTTACAGGGAGCTGGAAGAGACTCCCTTATTTTACACATGATGAAACTGAGACCTTAGTCCACTCCTCTTTTTACAGTGAAGGAACCGAGGTCCAGGGAAACCACATTACTTGCCCAAGGTTACTCAGATAGTGTCAGAGGTCATCCCTTGAGTCCAAATTCAATGCTTTTCCCACCGTACCATAATTCTTGTTGTTTTCAAACGAAATAATATGTCAAGCCATTTGCAAACCTTAAAGGATTATAAATGTTTCCTATTATTATTTTTACTAAATTATTCCTGTGTTCTTTTTTAAAAAAATAAATGCTTTCTGTGTATGTTGGCACATTTATGTGTAGCAGAGTGCCTGGCACATAGTAGGCACATGATAAATGTTTATTGAATGACTGACCATCAGGGGTTGTTAGCTCGGAATTATAGAAATATAGAATCACAGAGTTATAAGGGCCATTAGAGGTCACCTAGGAACTCTTATACAGAACATGACAAGTTGCTGTCTAGCCTTAACTTGAAGGCCTCTGGTGACAGGGAACAGAATATTGTCCCATCTTGTATAGAGCTGATTTTTTTTTTTAAATTTGCCTCCCACATTTAACCCTAATTGCCTTCCTTTCTCCGCTCCAAAAAAAAAAAATCTGCCTCCCAAGACCTCAGCCATGATACTAATGAAGGCCAAAGTCATCGTGCCCTCCTTCCACCTTTGTGTGAGATGGCTTGCTTTGCTCTGTTCCAAAGCCATAAGCCATATTTGTAACCATTCTCTTCTTCCTCACCTTAGAAATGCATGTTCTTTGTGAAAGTCAGGGCACAGAGGTTACCAGGGGATGGTTGCTAAATAAACTACTATCCCTCCTAGAAAAAAGCCTTTCAGAGCAGACATCCTATGGCGGTTTTTGTTGGAATGGCTGGGTATTTTTCATGCTGGTTTCTCATCCCTAAGAACATAGCTAAACCTATTCTGAACGGATAAAAGATAGTTTTCTTTCTCTGGTCAGTGATGTCATCTTTCTCTATGGAGAAGGCTATATTATTGGTAGTAGGATGTGTTTCA